>JAROYD020000003.1:1745010-1916262 GCA_029618875.2 Dynastes tityus
TCCTGCTTCAAGTAGAATATTTTTTTGTCCAACTTTAATAGTACTTGAGTTATCAAATACGGCCACAGCAACCCCTCCCCAAAACCCCTAACCCTAATTTTCGTAAGCAAGCGTATCTCCCTACATTCATGTTGTCACCGATCGCATCGCAAGATTCTCTTCGGAACAACATAAAAACCATCTTAAAACCCTAATTTCAAGCTCTCAGACTCTTTCCCATCAAAGACCGCAATCATCGGGAAGCCCTTGGTGTCTGCCAGATTCCATGTTCATGCGGTAGTGTGTACATCGTGAAACAAGGCGATCAGTCGCACTCGTGTTATTGAGCAGGAACGTTGTACGCGGTTGTTGTGTGTTGCCGGGTCCGCACTGGCTGAGCATAGACTGGAAACTGGCCACCAAATCCAATTTAACTCTACCCGCATCTTATCTAGCAATCCTCACTATTACAATAGAAAGATTCGCGAATCAATAGAGATTTTCAAACAATACATTTTGAAAGAAGAATACAAATCTGGTTGTCTAGAATTCAACATCTCGCATTTAACTGATTCAATACTGTTACGCAAATATTTTACCAAATCATCAACTTTTGTTTGCGGTTCTAAAACCCCCTCGCCAAATTATTTGAAACACTCAATATTTTGTAGTTTCTTCATAATAAAATATAAACCATACATGTATTATTTTTTTTGTTTATAAAATATTTTTAAAAATATGAAACATTTTAAATATTAAAAAGAATTAATATTTATCCATAACACCCAATTCTTGGGGGCATACTTTCAATGCAAGATATGATTGTCTCTTTTATATCTTCATCGTTCTCCCATACATCCTTTATATTCTTCATTAATACCTTTGTAGGTTTTTTTTTTTATATACCTTACTTTTTAGTCGATTCCATACGTTCTCGATGGGATTGAGGCCCGGTGTTTCCGGGCCAACGTAAGGGGGGTATGTGATTGTCTTCAAAGAATTTCTTAACCTTTTTTGCCACATGGCAAGGCAATTTGCATAAATATACGCCCTTTTGGTATGCGACGTCCGGCTTAAAAAGTAAAACGTTTTTTTTAACACATTTATGTACTCCCCTTTGACGCATTGTACCTTCTACAAAATAAAAGGGCCGGGTTCGTCTCCACCAATCCCCCCCAAATCATTACCTGCGGGGGGTGTGCTACAGTTCGAAGAGCCGGGACTCTGTGAGACGTTCGCCAGGTCGTCTACGAACAAATTGTGCTCGCTGCACTAACCACAAAACGAGCACTCGTCACTAAAAAAAACCTTTATTAAATAATGCAAACATTAATTCAGAAAAAAAATTATGTTAAGTTATTCATTTTTTCCCAATTCTCTTTTTCATTTCTCCATACATCCTTTTTTCTTCATTAATATTTCCCCTTTTTAGGGTTTTCCCAATCCTTTTTGGACAGTTCTGCTCGAAATCTCTTTCCTCTTCTTTTTAAATTTTTTTTAATCATTTTAATTGTAGCAAATCTATTTTCGAAGCCTGATGAACAATTTCCGGTCAGATTCTTCGAAGTTTTTCTTTCCGACCGCACTTTGCCCGTCTTTGTTCGATGTGCTGGCTCCTTCGTTTAAGTTTCTGGCTAAACGCGATACAAAGGGGGAGATATTTTTAATTTTGCAATTTCTCGTTGTGATGTTTGTTTGATTGTAGAAGAGCCTTTTTTAATAACGATATATCAACACAAAAAAAAAACTTAACGATACTTTCCCAAATTAGCTTCGACGAAATATTTAAAAGAATATCGAGATTTTCTAAACTGTGAACTCGCTAAAGAAGTTGATAACAAATATTTTTATATAGTACTTTACTTTCAAATATCATTTTCTGGTATTTTTTTTTATTGATACAATAATTAGTCCCCCTATAAACGATCGGATTTAAAGCAAAAAAATTACTGTAATGGATGGGGAAATTTTAGGTGAAAGGGTAGATTTATGACATGTTTCAAGTAATATGGCCAGGGACTGTAAATTGTCTATATAGTAGTGCTCGTAGTTACATGCTCCCTTTATTACAGTGTTCTTATTTATCCCGCTTACCAGTGATTTGTGTATTTTGTTCTTAAAACCTTCAGCACGCGGTGTATCTGAATTTCCGTTATTAACTATCTGCAAACGAGTACGTTTACTTTGCGGGGGTCCAAAAACGGTTCCCCAATTGAAGTGTTATTTTTTTGTTATAGGCGAGCTCTTCTTCTTGTTTAACATTGAAAAATGTTGATCGTTTTTTTATTATATTCACTAGCGTTGCATTTTCGGATTTAAGTGAATCAATCGATAATTCCAAACAGTCAATCTTGTTGATCAAAGTATCAATAAGCATTGTTTGTTTCTTCATTACCTGCTCCTGATGGTCCACCATATTAAACAATTCACACATCTTCGAGTATATTCCGGTCAGTTTATTACACTGGGGAACAGCAATTTCGTTGTCTTAAATCTGTGATTTGTTTTCAACCAACTTTTGGCATCTGGATCCAAAAATAACCACAGTTTTTGTCAATCGCGTCAACTTTTTAAGCTACAGGATACTCTCAAAAGTCATACAAATTGTGCATATAAAGGAAAATAAAGTAAAAGCTTACCAAATGTACTGTTTATAAAGAATAATTTTATTTATACGAAGGCTATAATAGTTACTAAAGTTAAACTGTGTTCATACAAATAGTTTTTTTTTTATCGAACGGTAATTACATATTAAGGCAAAAATTTTCGCTTATAGCTTTTTCTGGAATGTTTAATCTATGGACATTCTCGCTTGATGCTCCAAGAATAGTCGGCCATCATATGTACATCCCATCTACCTTGATACCGTGCCTCCATGACCTTCAAATCCTGGTGAAATCGCTCACACTGCTCATCACTGACTACGCCGAGACTTTCCGGGAAGTTAGAAAGATGGCTATGTAAAAAATGCAATTTGGTGCTCATGTTGCAACCTCGCAGTTTGAAGCTGTCCAAGAGTTGCTGGACAATTTTGGCGTAATTCTGTGCTCGTGTATTTCCAAGATAGTCTTTAACAATGTTTTTGAATGCCAACCAAGCATTCTTTTCAATTTCTACATTGTCCCGATGAAATGTTCTTCTTTAACAAGCTCCCGAATCTGTGGACCATAAAAAACACCGGCCTTTATCTTTTCAAATGACAGGCTGGGAAATGCCGAAATGAGATACTTGAAACAGTCTCCTTCAATTGGCAAAGCTTTAACGAATTGCTTCATGAGACCCAATTTTATATGCAGAGGTGGAAATATAATGTTCTTTCTGTCGACAAGTGGCTGATGTACAATGTTTGGATCACCACGTTTCAGGTCAGATCGTGGCAGCCAATTCGGCTGCACTCAATGCTTCTCACGAGCTCTGCTGTCCCAAATACACAAAAAACGGGGATACTTGGATATCCGCGTTGCTGCCAAGAAGGAACTAACCTTTTTAAAGGTCAACACAAATGATCCATTGGTGCATGTGATATTGCAACAAATCAATGACTCTCTTTATGTCTTCATATTCCTCACTCAAACGAACTGAATGGCCTATTGGGACTGAACCACATAAATTTCCATTGTGGAGGAGAACACACTTCAAGCTCCGCTTTGAGCTATCGATAAACAGTCGCCATTCAGTTGCGTTATAGGCTGAAATTCCCAACTCTTCCATTAAACCATGTACGTTATGGCAATACACAAATCCATCATCACTTCGAAAGTATTGTAGAAACCCACTTTCTCTTGATCGAAAATGGGATACCTTAGTTCCCTTTTCAAGCAAGTTTTTCTCGTGCAGTCTTGATGCTAAGAGCTCTGAAGCTTTTTTTTTTTTGTCCCAAATCTCGTAGCAAATCATTCAATTCATGCTGGTCAAATCCATTGCGAACGGAATCATCTTTAATTTCAAAATCTTCATCGTTGGGTCACTTTGATCTTCACCAGACTCGTATTCCCGTATTTCCAAAGAGGGTAATTCATTGAAAACTGGCACTGGGATTTCGGCTGAATGAGGCACTGGGCGTATAGCTGATGGTAAACTAGGATACTCTATTTTACATTTGTTTTTCTTGTTATATCCTGACGTTTTTACTATACAAAAGTAACTTGAATGATCTCTGGGCTCTCGCCAAATCATAAGTATGCCAAATGGAAGTTTATCACGTGTTCCCTTGGTCCACATCCGTAAACCCTCAACACACTGCTTACACACTTTGTGAGGGGCCCATGATTTATCTTGATCACCAATTTTCACTTTAAAATAGGCAAAATAGACTTGCCTGACAAATGTACTGATGTTTGTCCTTTAACTGGGAATGCTAAAACTGCCACATATGTAACAAAAAGAATCGGGGGCTGTTTAAGCACTTACGACGTGAACTAGCAGAGGTAGGCATAAGGAAAAGTTTCAGTTCATATATAAATAAACACTAAACACTGCTAACCTTGTATATAAACAAGAACTCGGACTCCACGTCGGAATGGGCTGCACCATTTCAGAGCGACACACAACGTCTCACTAGAGTATCTCAGGTGTAACTGAACAAGTCCAGACAAGTATAAACCTCTCGCTGTTCTCCTATGCGTCATTCACTCGGCGCCCATCGGAGAAGGTTTGTGTCAGCCAATAGGGAGGGAATAGTGCTTCCTAGGATCCATGCTCGATTCCGCGGTGTGTGGTCACATTCTCATAAGGTGTAGAGATAAAACTTGACGTGGTAGAAGAAAACTAACTACAGTTTTGAAACCAGCATGCCTAATTAACTATAAAACAGCTCAAAAACCAAACTCAACAGAAGTGTTACAAATTGTTCCCCAGTGTTATCTTTATCCTTTCGCATGATGCATTAGCAGCGTTATTTCTCGTAACCACTTGCGTATTCATACTTTACGATTGTAGATCAGAACAAATATAAATTCAGGAAATAATAATATCGCGAAACACGTGTTCCCGCTTCCTAGGACCATAATACCGGGACACGGGCGTGAAATGTTCGAAGACTCATTAAAAGTCATAAATTATGTCCTAGATATAATTTTAAAAATTTGCTGAGGTGGGTAAACTGCAACTGGTATCCCTATGAATATAGACCTAGAAAATTTAGTGGGATGGGTAAACTGCAGCTGGTATCTCTATGATTATGGATCTAAAAAATTTCCTGGGGTGGGTAAACTGTGCTTCCCCTATTTTCTCGAAAGTTTTTCTCACCCAAACCCTTGGGGTTTTGGGGTTTTTTAGCTATTTTTAAAAGAAAATTTTTGTATGTATATTTTCAAATTTCTATTTTACTCTTTTCCCCCTATATGTTTTTTAACCGATCATCGTAACACCCCTTTATATAGATCTTTAAAAAACACTTGATTGCTTGTTTTCATTATTTATCCAACTATTACATAGTGGATATATACCTTCCTATAATTGGGGAAATCAAAGTAGAAAAAAAGCGTATTAAAGAACGCATCGAATTCGCTATTGAAATTATTTCAGTTTTCATATCATTCCAAGTCCTAATTTGTATTCCCAAAAAAGATTTTTTTTTTAGTCGCTGTACACTCTGCGGAATTGGAAACTTTATTTTTATTTGGGATCTCAGAATACAGTAACAAAAACCTGTGACTACATCTTTTTAAAATTTATTTACAAATTGGGAATGTGTTTCTTGTAGAAGAGGAAGTGTGATACTTGTTCTCATAAAGCACCTGGCAGGTTGGGGTTGGTGTTACCCAGCTCAAGATTCTTGCTTTTTTGTAATTTCGTTTAAGTTTTATGTAATCTTACTGTAACAACTTTTTTATTTTTGTTTCTTTTTTTGGGGGAAGTTTTTTTTTTGTGTTTTCATGCCCCATACGTTGCCATTTCTTTTGGGGGAAAAAAAGCAAATTAATGTAATTGAAAGGAAAAAATGATTTTTGGGTTATATTCATTATCTCAACAAACAAAAATTTTGCAGATGCGTTCGCAAAAATGGCTACAGAATACGATGAATTGCATGGACTTTAGATAATAACTTTGAAGAATATAATAGTGACGCGGACATTAAATTAGAACATTGTATAGTTCAAACGGGAGATTTTCTCGATTAAAAAAAATTTCTTTAATAAGTGATGCCAACGTAGCGCAAAGTGTTCGGAAAATATTAAAGTTGAAATTTTGGATGAGCAATTAAACAAAGATATTGGTATACTGAAACTGTGGAAAATATAATATGCCCCAGACATTAAATTGGAAGATTTTAGTTCAAACAGAAGATTTTTTTTGATTAAAAAGGGAATATCTTTGATAAGCGAGTCGTAGCACAAGGTGCCTTTTTGGGAAAATATAAAAGTTGAAAATTTGAACCACAAAGGGATAAAAGCTTTCCGGAATTAAAAGCTCCCGGCCCCGTATGCTTGACAAGATTTTTTTTTGTGCAATGTGGAAAAATTTGGGAAAAAAAAATTATATCAACATTTTAGGAGCGTACATTTTACCGGAAGATTATTTTGTGGTTTTGTGGATGGGCGTATCGTAGCAAAAATTTATCTGAGGAGACATATTGAAAGCACACTGGTGAAAAGACTTTACTTGCGAAATTTTTAATAAATATTTTCGGAAGGTAAATGGCCAGTCATATTAGAATACACACCGGTGAAAGGCCTTTTCTTTTGAGGTTTGAAAAAATCATTTTCTGAGAAGAAAGGACTGACGATTCATGCTAAAATACACACCGGTGAAAAGCCTTTTTCTTGCGAGATTTGTAAAAAAACATTTTCTCGGGAATTTAAACGGCGAGTCATATGAAGGGGCATACTGGTGAAGGCCTTTTTAATTGCGAGATATGTAAAAAATCGTTTTCTGGGAAAAATCCTAACGGCTCATATTGAAAACCCCGGAAAAAGGGCCTTTCTTGGAAAATAAAAAAAGTCATTTTTTGAAAAAAATAAACTGACTGTCATATTAAAAAAACAGGGGTGACAGGCCTTTTTTTGCGTATGTAAAAAGTCATTTTCGAGAAATGTAAACTGATGACTCATATAAAAATACACAGCGGGGGAGGCCTTTTACTTGGGTTTGAAAAGTCATTTTTGGGGAAATGTGGGCTGACGGCCATTTTAAAATACACAGCGGTGAAAAGCCTTTTACTTGCGAATTTTGTAAAAAATCATTTTTCCGGGAAAAGGGGGACTGATGGCTCAATTAAAAAAACAGGGGGAAAAGTCTTTTACTTCGAAATTTGTGAAATCATTTTCGCAGAAGAGTCCGGGGGAATCATATTAAACAAAAAGGTGAAAGGCCGTTTAGTTGGAGATATGTAAAAAATCATTTTCCGGGAATGTAGACTGGCGGTCTATTAAAACCAACCCCCGGGGAAATGCCCTTTTTCTTGCGAGATATGTAAAAAGTCATTTTTTGAGAAATATAAAATTGCGAATCATATTAGAATAAAATCGGTGAAAGGCCTTTTTGTTGCAGATAGAATAAGGCATTTCCCCAGAAATATAGACTGGTGACTCATATTAAAACACCACCGGGGAAAGGCCACTTGGGGTTTAATAAGGCATTTTTTTAAAATCCACACTGACGACTCAAATTTAAAGGGACACAGCGGTGAAAAGCCTTTTAAAGCGAGATTTGTAAAAAACATTTTCTCGGAAGGGCGTCTGACGACTAATTTAAAAAAATACCGGTGTAAAACCTTTTTAAATTTCGGGGTATGTAAAAATCATTTTCTGAGAAATATAAATTAGACCCATTTTAGAATAAAACCGGGAAAAGCCTTTTAGTTGCAGATTTTTGAAATCATTTACTGAGAAAGCCAGACGACGGTTCATCTAAAAATACCCGGTGAAAACCCTTTTTTGCGAAT
The DNA here is from genome assembly GCA_029618875.2 of Dynastes tityus. Lineage (NCBI taxonomy): Eukaryota > Metazoa > Arthropoda > Insecta > Coleoptera > Scarabaeidae > Dynastes > Dynastes tityus. Next base: position 1,752,875 of record JAROYD020000003.1, read on the forward strand.
TTTAAAAAATCATTTTCTCAGATGGGTATATAAAGCATTTAAAAACATTCCGGTGAAAAGCCTTTTTCTTGCTAAGTTTGTAAAAAATTATTTTGGTGAAAAGGCTTTCTCGATGTTTGTAAAGTAATTTCCTGCTCTTCAGGACTAAAAAAAAATGGGTGGGTACGAGGGATTACCCTTTTTCTTTTAAATTGTGTTACGCAAATTTAGCCTTTGTTAGGCGCGGCTTAACTTGTGACGCGGTTAAGCGTGGATGACGTGTTATCCAATGATTTAATGTTGTATTTTTTGCTAAAAATAAACTTTTTTGATTGTACATGTTATAATACTGTGATATAACAAATCATGTACATTAAATAATACTGAAATATAATAATGCTTTCAAACAAATCAAATGAATACAATGAAACTACTAACTAATTTTGGAAACATTTATGCGGGAAGATGATCTGGACATGTCCAAATTGCAGTGTGCACCATCTTCTCCATTTTGTTATGTTTGCCCCGCTCATAACTAGAGTTTTTGGGGTGGCATGCGCCCCTAAAAGTAGGTACAATAAAATATTAGTAAAAAAATAATATTGTTCCCTTTTTCCCCGTCGTCTTGATGTCCACTGTGGTAATTGGCAACCGCCCTGGTAAGCTGCGTAGAATTCCATCAGTAATTATTGTCGTATACTTCGAAAATGATCGTTCGACCCAGTAAAGTAAGTTTTGTTCAGATATTCCTTTTCCTCATCGGGCACTCTTGATTTTCAGTTATAGACCGAACCTTTTGTAAGTCGGGATTTTTCTTTAAAAAATTGCACCAAATTTTTGAGCAACATCGACCCTTAGTGTTCGTCAAGTTTTCGGCGGTTGTAAATTGTTTATGCAATTTTGCGTCTCGTGCAGATAAGTGACTGTTTTCTAATTGCTCAATAGCTTGTGCAACCAGAATTTTCATGGAAATTTCATCATTTGTTGTTGAACGTCCAAATTTGGGAAAAAAATTGACTATTGAACTGCTGCGAATCATTCGAATCAAGTTTCAAGATGACATTTTTCACTTGGAAAAGTATTTCTGATAGTAAGATACTGCCTGGAGCCGTGTTCCCCCCCCGTTATTACAGGCTGAGGTGGTGGTGGTAATTTCGGAAAAATTGTTTAAATTCACGGATGTGTTTGGGAGATTTGATAAACACTTTTTTGGTAGATGCTTTAACCATCCACCATCGGATACTTCTTTGAAAGGTTTCTGCTACAGGGGAAAATTTATGAGGCTAATTATCTGAAAAAGATCGGGGAATTTTCCTTTTAATTTTCCTTGAAAAACCGGTTTTCTTTCCCAAATTAAAGGGTTTTTGAATTTTTCCCTTTTTCTGGGTAAAACAATGAAGCTGATGGACCATCACGTTTTAAAAACCCTACAACATGAATGACGCTGTGTTTCTGAGCATCATTGTTTCATCCACACTGAATTTTCTTATTTCTCAACTCCTCATACATTCGTTTACTGACCTTGCCCCTGGCAAATTGTATCGTAATTGCATAGATCTTGGTAGCTTCCATGAGGAAACGTACTTAACCCAAAAAGACGAAAGTGTTGATTAGATACTAGACGTTTGGGATGTTACACACTTAACATAAAAATAAAATCATAAAAATTGCCAGTATGGAATACTGTTTCTTAAATTCAATACATACGTTTACTTTTACAATGTTTTCTACATTCAAACCTATCGCGACTTAGCAATCCGCCATTGCATATTGTGCAATAAATATGCGGATTTTATATTCTAATCCAGGAAAATGCCTGAGATATTTATTCACATTCGAAGGGAACGTTGCACCCTTTGGGCGTCCCATCTCCGCGTACTTGTTTGGCGTGCAACATACTGTCGTTTTTGAACTCGCGGTGCTGTCGAGATCAACTACGAGTTGAAAATTACCCCTACCCACGCTACAGCCGCTACGCTACTGCCATCCGATACCACCTTTTAACAAACTCTACTCATAACACCTTCTCGTGACCCAGTTTTGACTTCTTGTGAAACCCCTTTTTCCGGGACGCCTGCTAACAGTTTAGCCCTTCTGTACAATTTTCTAGGGAGTGTTTCAATACCTGACCGGCGTTCTATTTAGGGTTTTATTAGCTCCCAACTAATCTTTTCCAAAAATTGTGTTCTTTGTGTGTTTTGGTGTGATGCCGCACAATGATATCTGAAATACAGTAAGCGTTGATAGCAGCTATATTCAAGAAATCACAAAATAGAACGTCATATTTTTGATACAACTGATCCAAGAAATCTACGCCTATTTTAGTCATATTGCAAAATGTGACCATTTCTGGTTTTTGACCCGTTGTTCCATTTATGGCTCCATCAAAATGCATTGTTGACAAAATAGGGACCGATTTATTATTCTTAGGACAGTAAGTTACTAAAGTACAATCCTCTTGAAAACCAAAAACTTGATTTTATTTCTCTGTCTTTATTTGGCGTATTGCTCTAACGTACGTCAATTTTAGTTTTCAACTTTTTGCCAAAGAAAAACTAGAAACCAATTGTCGCCAGTTATGTTTCTGTTGGTGCTTTTTACTGATTCTACTAGACGAAGAAAAACCTCTTCAGCAGAATTACTAACATTGTTGGCACGTCTAGTTGCGTACCAACGTAAGGTTCAGACTAAGCGTATAACCTGATTTGGGATCCACCATACCGAAAACTTAAGCCATATTTGGCGGGTTTACTCGTAATATATTGACTGAACGGGCATTTTCCTCTAATGGCAAGAAGCTGCTCGACTGGGGCAAAATATTTTTTTTAATTATTAGTAAGTTCAATCACCTCCCGAATTGGTGCTAGTTTATCTTCGCCTTTCTGTCTCTCTGTCAAGAATGTTGCCAAATCTTAGACATCTCAAAATAATCGAATTCTTTTTTCGCTCATTGACAGATAGCATGACTTCTAGCCCACTACCCTTCGAATTACCTTTACAGTTTACTCAGATTTACTCTTGAACAGGGAACGATCCAATTACGTATAACAAGCCAACAAAAGCCCTAATCTCCGTAATATTAGTCTGCCTTGCATCTTTTTTTTGAGCAAATTTGGCACGAATTGTATCAATGTAAATATTTGTACACATCACGATACGAAGAATATTTTCATCCACATATATCAATTTCAGTCTTTGTTTCACAAGCTTCATTTTTTTGCCCAAGTAAAATTGTTATAGTGTTACAAGCTCTGACTGGGGGGTATTCTGTTTTTCCTCCATATAGTAATACCGTCTTTTCCTACATACCATTACTTCCTTGTGCCTCTTTATCTTCCTTCCGAGGAACGTTTTCATAAATGCAATCTTCCTCCGATTCACTTTCATCATCAACAAAAGGTTCTTCATCACTCAACTCGTTAAACCATTTCAACCATTTATTAGGATCAGCGCTGGACTTAGCTTTTCGTTTTCTTCATTCTGACATGTTTCAACGAATGAAAAAAAAAGAGGGAACAAACGAAAACAAATTAGAGGGGTTTCCCCAACAACATCGACAGTAATTGCAACCACAATATCAATTTCAGCAATTCACATCAAAATTTCGTCAGTCAATGGTATACACGTTTTTTAATCAAACACAACCGTTCTCGCAATGCTGTAGTATTTCAACAAAAAGTAAACTTACATTAATGCAAAATTTAAAACGGTTGGGGGCCCTGGATGACAAATGTTGTCCGGTTTAGAGATTTTTGTAATACCAACCCTCCTTGCACTATTTTCAAGCGATAACTATTGGAAAGCGTTAAGAAGGGATTTTTTGGAAGGTACTAAACACGACACAATCCACCTTTCCAATCCGATGTTAGACGGAAAAACATAGTCATGGATGTCAGGTCATCCGCGCGTCTAACGAAAAAGCCTACAAAGTGTAAGACGGCATATAAAGCTACATATTAAAAAAGAAGTTTAATAATCACCAGTTATAACTAGGTCCATGACGCCACATATGTTTTTCAGTTGGATTTACTTAATGTTTATTGTATGTGGTCTACCGTTTCGTGTACTGATAAAGAAGCGTTTCGACAGCGGCGTACATACAACCCCGAGAGGAACTTACCATCACGGACAGCGTTACGGAGAGATCTGCCATGTATACGTAAGGATACCGAAAATAGGATCAAAGCAGAATTAAAAGATAAACAGCTGTGGCTATGTCTTGATGAGTCACCGAGGCAAATGTGGAAAGATACCTGATGGTGCAACTTTTTCAACAAGCCTATCCGCTCTATTAAGAAGCTCCTTTTACTTTTATATTATTATTATTGTTATGTTATTAAGTACAAGAGATTTTTGAGTAACTGCTTTGGGTTTCTTTTTACAGTTATTACCTTATTACATCACATTTACAACACATACCGTTTTCAAACAAAAAAAAAAAAATGACGATAAAAAAACCTCCGTTGTATGTATTTGCTCTATTTACCAAACATTATTATTGCGTGGCTTCACTTTTTTACTCTACTGTATTGATTTCAAAATATCACATGTCTGCTGTGAGTCACATATACACTATTTATAATAAGCGGCCCATGCGTTTGACTCCGATTCTGTTGCAGGGACCGATTTGGCCCGCTCTAGTTATAACCTGTCGCCGCGTGCGTGTCAGTTTTCCTTATTTTCTTGGTTGTAAAGCGTATAACATATTTAAATATAAGAAGATATGTTGAATTACGTTGTATTTCAATTAGATATTGATCAAGAACTTATAAATCCATTTGATCATCAAGCACGTTTGATTGTTTGCCTCTACATAGTGATGCTGAGTATCCCAATTTTGCTACCAATACCCTTTTTACTCGTGAGGCGGTTTAGATGAACTAATGTCTTAAAATTTGCGCAGTACGCATGTCCGAGCCGACGAAAATCTCCATGCCTGTTATTTTTCATTAAACATTTGGATACATATTTTGAGCGACATGTTAGTAGGTCCAGTTGTTCTACGAAACCGATTAACAGAGGCGCTGCTTACCAACTTTCTGCAGAGCAAATGGGGCATCTTTTGGATGATTCTCCCTTCGAACCAAAGACAGCAAATGCGGTTCCAGCATGATGGTGCTCCGGCGCATTTTTCGATTGCCGTTAAAGGGCACTTAGTGTGCTGGAAGCACTTATAACGGTGCTCGAAGTACTTTAAGGTCATCAAATACTCTACAATGAGTGCTTTTGTACTTGATATTTCTATTGTCACTTGTCAGTATCCCGTGCTTTACTTTTTCAAATACTGTATTTGGTAATTCAAACATTTTTGTAAATGGAATATGGTCTTGCTTTCATAAAGCACCCTGGCTCAGTGTTTGGTGGTTGGTGTTACCCAGCTCGGATTGATTCTTGCTTGTTTTGTAATTTCGTTTAATTTTTATGTAATCTTGTAACAACTTTTATTTCGTTTATTTCTTTTTTAGGAGGAAGTTTTTTTTATGTGATTTACATTCCCGGGCGTATTTCTACATACGTTGCCATTCCCTTTGGAGGAAAGAAAAGCAGATTAACGTAGTTGAAGAACAAGAAATTGATCTAAATTTGGGTTATCTATTATCTCAATAAACAAAATTCTGTAGATGGGTTCACAGAAATGGCTACAGAATATGATGAGTTACATCAACACTCCAATAATAATTTTAAAGAATGTGGTAGTGAGGCTGATATAAAATTAGAAGATTGTTAGTTCAAGTAGGAGATTTTCTCGATTCAAAAGCAGGAATATCTTTGATATGTGACGCCGACGTAGCGAAAAAGTGTCTCATTGGAAAATGTTAAAGTTGAAAATTTAGATGAGCACTTAACCAAAGATGTTAGTACTGAAAACTTTGAAGAATATAATAGTGATGCAGATATTAAATTAGAAGATTTTATAGTTCAAACGGGAGATTCTCTTGATTCAAAAGCAGGAATATCTTTGATAAGTGATGATTTCGTAGCACAAGAAAATATTAAAGTTGAAAATTTGAACGACAAGATTGTTGTTTGTGCGCAATGTGAAAAATCATTCGAAGGGAAAACAAACTATATCAACATTTTAAGAGCGTACATTTTACCAGGAAGATTCACTTATGTGGTTATTGTGGATGGGCGTATCGTAGCAAAATTGATCTGAGGAGACATATTAAAAAGCACACTGGTGAAAAGCGCTTTACTTGCGAGATTTGTAAAAAATTATTTTCTCGGAAGAGTAATCTGGTGAATCATATTAAAACACACACGGGTGAAAGGCCTTTTAGTTGCAAGATATGTAAAAAGTCATTTTTTGTTAAATATAAACTGGCAAATCATATTAAAATACACACCGGTGAAAGGCCTTTAGTTGGAGATATGTAAAAGTCATTTTTTTAGAAATCTACACTGACATCTCATATGAAAATACATACTGGTGAAAGGCCTTTTACTTGGAGATATGTAAAATCATTTTCTCAGAAGAGTAATCTTTGGGAAATCATATTAAAACACACACCGGTGAAAGACCTTTAGTTAGGGGATATGTAAAAAGTCATTTTTTGAGAAATACAAACTGACGAATCATATAAAAATACATACCGGTGAAAGGCCTTTTACTTGCGAGATATGTAAAAAGTCATTTTTTGAGAAATCTACACTGACAAATCATATTAAAATACACACCGGTGAAAGGCCTTTTATTTGCGTGATTTGTAAAAAATCATTTTCTCGGAAAGGTAACCTGGCGAGTCATATTAAAAGACACAAAGGTGAAAATCCTTTTAGTTTCGAGATATGTAAAAAATCATTTCTCGGAAGGGTGATCTTGCAGCATATTAAAAAACACACTGGTGAAAGGCCTTTTTCTTGGGGATATGTAAAATGTCATTTTTTGAGAAATCTACACTGACGAGACATATTAGAAAACACACTGGTGAAAAAACCGTTTACTTGCGAGATTTGTAAGAAATCATTTTCTCGGAAGAATGGACTGACGGCTCATATTAAAGGGCACACCGGAAAGGCCTTTTACGTGCGAGATATGTAAAAAGTCATTTTTTGGAAAAACCGCACTGAAGGCTCATATTAAAATTCACCTGGTGAAAGGCCTTTTTCTTGGGGATTTGTAAAGTCATTTTCTCGGAAGAGAACTAAATCATATTAAACACTGGTGAAAGGCCTTTTTCATGCAGATATGTAAAAGTCTTTTTTATAAATCTGCACTGACGACATAAATAAAACCGGTGAAAGGCCTTACTTTGCGAGATTTGTAAATTATCATTTTCTCGGAAGAATGGATTGACGGCTCATATTAAAGGACACACCGCTGAAAAGGCTTTTACTTGCGAAATTTGTAAAAAATCATTTTCTCGGAAGGGCAACCTGGTGAGTCATATTAAAACACAACCCGGGGGAAAATCCTTTTTGTTGCGAAATATGTAAAAAATCATTTCTCGGAAAAGTAAACTGGCGACTCATATTAAAAGACACACCGCTGAAAAGCCTTTACTTGCGAGATTTGTAAATTATCATTTTCTCGGAAGGGTAAACCTAGTGAGTCATATTAAAATACACACCGGCGTGAAACCTTTTAGTTGCCAGATATGTAAAAAATCATTTTCGAGAAAAATAGACTGACGACTCATATTAGAATACACACTGGCGAAAAGCCGTTTATTGCAAAGTTTGTAAAAAATCGTTTCCTCAGAACGGCTCACTGATGAGGCATTTTCAAACACATTCCGGTGAAAGCCTTTACTGCTAAATTTGTAAAAAGTCGTTTGTGCGAGGGATCGATTGAATAGACATTAAAACATACGCTGATAGAAAACGTCTTACTGCGAAGTTTGTAAAGACATTTGACTTCTTTTTAGGACAAAAACATGAGAGTGCATACGCGGGATTTCCCCTACTTTTGTAAGTTGTGTTCAACTAAATTTAACCTGTGCACTGTTCGGGTCATTGACCGAACAAAATTTTTGTTTCGCTGTAATATGAATATTTATTAAAAAATTTTCCCTGGCGTTCACTGATTTTTATTTGTTACTTGTTAACGTTAATATTCCATAAACATTTTTTTTTTTTATTTTTGTTTTAAATATTTATTTCCAGTTTTACATTTATTACGTTCTCAAATATGCCCCGACAGTCATTAACCTTATATACATATATCTGGGATATGTTTTTCGCATTTGTATTATTTATTATTATATATAACACAATTGTGCATATAATAACGGTCCATCTCTGGTTAAATATGATAGAAACTAATAAAAATGTTTTATTTGTTTTATTTTTTTGTTTTCTTGACTGTCACATATTACTTTCTTACATGTTCTTGTTTACGTATATTCAGTCAAACGTTTACAACAGGCAAAACTTTTTTATACTCGTTTATATCATTCTGTATAAATGTAGTATGAAATTTTTGCATACTTTTGGCGGTACGTTGGGACGTTGCACGCATGCGTCATATCTTAGTATAAAAACGTTGACTGAATTTGCTTGTTAGTTTTATCTCGATTTCAACATGGCAAGTCGAAGACACTGAGTGATGCAGAACTGCTAGCTCTTGCACAATCTTCTGATAGTGGTGAATCTGTTTCTGAATTTGAAGATCATATAAGGGGATGTGTCGGAAAGTGATAGTTCAGATGTGAACAAGACCAAGAAAATCGTCAAATGCCTCAGAATGTTCAGACAGTTTTTTCTAAAGATCGTAAAATTGAATGGAATTTACTTCCACCTCAGCAACGTGGCCGTTTTTGTGCCGCCAATGTGTTTCCCGCACTCCTGCGGAATTACAAAATATGCATGCGCGAGAATTACAGACATAAAAAGTGCATTTGAAATTGTATTTTTACCTGCGATCGAAAAGGAAGTGATAAAGATGACAAATATTGAAGGATTACGAGTTAACGATACAAAGTGGAAAGTTTTGGATAGTACCACTTTTCAAGCTTACATTGGTCTTTTGTTACTTGCCGGCGTCTACCGATCGCACGGAGAAGCTAAAAAAGTTTGTGGGACAGATACTGGTCGAAGTTTTTTTCGAGCAACCATGTCTCTTGAACAATTCAGCATGATATCCCGTGTGATTCGCTTTGATGACAAGACTACACGCCAGGAAAGAAGACGTACTGATAAATTAGCGGCCATAAGAGACATTTGGGAAATGTGGGTAGAAAATCTTCCCAAGTTATGTAATCCTGGAGAAAATGTAACGGTGGATGAACAGTTAGTTGCATTTAGAGGTCGCTGCCCTTTCAAGCAATATATACCTACTAAACCAGCGAAGTATGGTATCAAGATTTGGACCCCTGTGACAGTGAAACATCTTATGCATTAAAAGTACAAGTTTACACAGGAAAGGAAAAAAGGTGCTCCACCAGAAAAATCAGGGCATGCGGGTGGTTTGCGATCTCACCAGCGAACTAAGAGGACGTAATGTGACGTGTGACAATTTTTCACATCATACAACCTAGGACAGTTACTGCTGAAAAGAAAAAATTTCGATGGTAGGAACTGTTAGAAAAATAAGCCGGAACTTCCTCAGCCAATAGCTAACAAAGACGTACATAGCAGTTCTTTCTTTTTCACAAATGATACAACTGTCGTAAATTATGTACCAAAAAGGGTAAGACCGTGATCCTTATGAGCACATTGCATCACGACAACAAAGTTAGTGAAAGAACCGATCGGAAACCTCATATAATATGACTACAATGCAACTAAAGGGGCCGCTTGACACTCTCGATCAATTAGTGGGCACATATACTTGTAAAAGAAAATCCAATCGCTGGCCTATGATAATTTTTTATAACATGCTAGACATTTCGGCTTACAATGCGTATGTATTGTGGACTGCTGCGAATCCAAATTGGAACAACAATAAACTAACAAAAAAGAAGACTATTTCTAGAAGAATTAGGAAAATCGCTCATAAATTACATATGGAGTCAAGAGCGTACCTCCCAGGGGAGAAGAAGCTCGCAACATAGTGGTAAAAGCTCAAAAGCGAAAAAACAACATATAGCCACAACATCAAAAAGAACCCTCAACAGCAGCGAACATTAATGTAAAACGTGCACGATGCAAATTTTGTCCGTCAACTAATGACAACAAAACAAATATTTCATGTGTAACATGCAATAAACATCTCTGTAAGAAGCATGTAAAATTCTTTTGCCCAAATTGTGCTCCATAATCTTTTTATAAAATAAGTACTTTTTTATATTTAAGTGTAAGTATTTTTATTAGAACATGTAGATTTCTATTTTTTATAAATAAAATATTTCTTTTAAAACAGTACACTTATTTTTTATTGCAAATAAGGGTTCGGGTCATATTGACCCGAACGATACACGTGTAGAGTAAATTTAAACAGTACAGCAGGGTTAAGAGCCCATTTTTTAACTACCATAGATAGACCACCTAAAAAACCTGTTTCACAATCGCAAATAGTAACTTTTTGTGATGCGAATTTTAAATGTCTTATTTTTTAATATATAAAATTTAAAGGCTTATGACTAGAGTTGGCCACGTGCGCCAACGGGAAGCGGCGTTGTTTCGATTAGGTCTCGGGTTCCGCTAGAGCTATTGTGTGTAGATGTTTGCTGTCGTAAATACTTTCGCGTAGTTAAATAAAAATAAAATAGTGCGTGCTCAAACACTTACTATTTTAAGAGTCCTCCGTGAAATCGCAAAGTGAATAATGTCTGTTAAATATCTGCAATATTAGATATGTTTCAACTGTTGTTTCGACAGACCGAGTGCGGCGCGAGGAAAAAGTGTGTTTATATGCAGAGAATGAACGTTCTACATCTAGTGACGTTATATTTGCGTAATTAAAATATTCTTTGAAACAACTTAACGGTTCTGTTGACGCACCTTCACAAATGTGTCTTAATATGCCAAAATCAGAATCTCTCTAAAACACTTCCATATTTTTCTAGAACACAAACATTTTTTGCGTCCCCACATAACTGTGCGTGAACATGTTGCACTATTTGCAGAGATTCCACTAACGACACCGAAGGATTTTGTAACTTTTTATTGCCTCCGCTAGTCCGAAGTAATTGTGAATAATTTTTAACCCGACTATCTTGAAATTTCGTCTGGCTTTTCTTGATAGCGGCAACTTCCTTTGGATCGAATTGTAAAACCACGTTCTTAATATTCTCATAATATTTATGATAATAAAACGCAGCATTTAACCAAGTTCCCAACGTGAAGAATAGGTTCTGTGGTCTGGTATACGGGGGCACAGTCTGGAACTTCGGAATACGTTTCGGGGATTTGACAAACACTGCTTTTGTATGCGCTATTAAAGCGTCTACCTCAGGATAGCATTTTCTGATACCATCTGCCACAAGATTGAACGAATTTAACACGTAATGTCTAACAAGTTAACGAATGCTTTTAAGAGACCGGCCTACAGAAACCATCAACAGTTGGTTTGTTGAAAGTTCAAACTTTACCAATGTATTTAACACTAATTTTTTACAATTACTTCGGCAGTACATTGTTGTATTCGTCTAGAAGCTAATAGAATTGAAGGTGACGATTGATGTGGTTCCATTTTACGTGCCATTACATTAACGACCGAATGTTTTTTTACGATCTGTCGTTTCGTCCACACATAACCAAATTTTTTTTTTCCAACTCCGATTTAATTCTTTTTCAACATATTCCGAGCAGATGGCACTATCCCTTTGTAACGATGTCCGACTTGAATTTGTACCCCGAATAGTTTTTCCAAAACAAGACAAACGCTTCCTTGTCTAGTAAATTAAACGGTATATTACATACAATAAAAGTAACATAAGTTAAATATAAATTTGTCATAGTCTCGTGTGCAAGTTTCTTTTGAAGCATGCCGTTCACTGTTTACGTGCCGTAAACAGTCCCTTTTGGACCAACTCATCAACGGGACATTACATACTACACATTCAATTTTACGCATCATAATTAAGTTAGGGAAATTTTGGCTAAAAATTCTCTAACTTGGTCCGCCTTGGGTCGTTTGGGCGACGTACGCAACACGTACCGCGCTAATGGAAGGTCGAAGCTACACTGAGGCTTGTATGTAACCGTATAGATACGACGCGGCTGCCTGTTGGCGCGCGTGGCCAACTCTATGACGTACTTCCGTATAATACGAACCAATTTTAGAATCTTAACAGAAATAGTTTCTGTTTAAAGCGAATTTGTTTAGATACATCACTACACAATATTCGGAAAGCCCGGGCAACACCGACAAGAACATCGAACACATTCATACGTATAGTAAAACCTTTCCTCGAGGAATCAAAAGCTGATTGCTATTGAGAAGTGGTCGTTTAAAAGAGAAAGTTAAACCTGATATGCATTTACATTTGACATCAGGAACAAAAAATTAAACATAAGAAAAACAATTTAACATTATGTATACATACCGATTGGAAAAATTCGAAATTAGCCATATCGCTATCCCCTCCTCGCTCTCAAGCGGAAGAGTTAGCGGCAGTAGACGGCTCAAGGTTACCGATGTGGGTAGTTACGAGGTAGAATGCAGTATGTGCGGACGATCTTAAAGAGAATTTCTGGAGTATTTATTTTTCTTTTCTTTTATTTCACCAGAATCTGTTTTTATTTTCGTCTAAGCTTCGTAGCAACAACAAAATAAATATGCGAAACATTCATTTCCAGGCGACTATGATTTCAAATTATTACGTGCGCTCTTCACACAGTGCTCGGATTTCACCAAGTCGCCGTGAAAACCGAAGAAATTCAGCTTAGAAATAAGCAAAGAATGATCGATTTTATCTAAAACTTTTTCTAAATTCGTGTAAATTACATCAACTTGCTCAGATGTGGATCCACCGCCGAGAATAAAAATTGCTGTATTTAAGTAAGTTAGTGATGGTGGATTTATTTTTACAAAACCCATGTTGAGATATTATTATGTTTCTAGTCTCGGTTATAATAAATTCGTTAACAATTTAACAACTAAAACTATTTATTTGACCTAAATTTTTGATTCGTCTATGTGACCTGTTTTACTTTTAATGATTGCGTCGCATAATGGGGGCATTTTTGCAATTAATTTTAACAATTTTCGGAGTTCTTCGACCCCATGCATAATAACTCGAGGACATATGGGGGCTTTGGGGCCCATTTTGATTGCTAGGTCCTTTCCTTCTAACTGTTCTAAATATTGTTTGAAAATTTTTTAAGTATTTTTTGGGGATTGTCTTGGAAAAAAATTTAAACCCCAAAATTTTTACATCAGAGGTTATTGCATTTTCCTCTAAGATGCGTTTGTATTGTTCTTTTCTCATTATGCCCTTAATGTTTGCGGGGTCACCTGGGGAAACCCAAAACAACCCGAAATCATTAGAACTACCGCCGTGTTTTATAGAAAAGTGCATTGCTCTAGTGCAGTTCACCTACAGATTTTTTTCAAACATTGTCTTCGCAACCGAAAATCTCGAATTTGGATTTGCCCAAATTTTCCAAAATTTATAACGTCGAAAATCTACTATTACGGATATTAAACACATAAAAAAAAAATTTTTAATTTTGTCGCTTTTTATTTATGAAAACGGAGCTGGGGGAAGAAAGACTCTGAAATCATGTGAACATTCAATATGGAAAGCGCCCTTTATACCTTTTTTACAACAGCCCCTGAGATACCCGATTTCTGAAGACATGCTATGTGAAAAAACTAGGTTTTTTTTGAAGCTACGTTTAAGGACTTTAACGCCAGTTGTGGGGGGTTGCAGAAGTTCGGGGATGGGAATTCCCAATTAAGTGTCTCGAGAATAGCTATCTAGTGATTTTAGTGTAGTAGAACCCTTTAAATTAAAATTCTTAAAAACAATTGAGAGATTAGGTCTAACTTCTGATAAAATTTACAACGGGGATGAGAGGGGCCTTTTTTGGGAGGTGTTGCCCGAAAAACGTTGGAATAAACCTGAAGCATCGGCACCCGGAAGAAAATTAAAAAAGAAAAGATAACTTTCATGCCATGTGAAAAACGCATCAGGAAGTTACAAACTACCGTTATTTGTTTTGTAAAAGTTAAAAACGCCACCTGCCTTTCGCTGCTAAGTTATTTAATAAGAGCCCAAAAAAAAGCTTGGGTGACAAAGGATCTGTTTAAAAACTGGCTTTATTCGCACTTTGTGCCGTCGGTAGAAAACAAAATGGAGGAATTGGGATTATCTAAGAAAGCTGTGCTATTTTTTGAGTGGTGATAAACAAATTTCCGTCATGTACCTTCCACAAATTGTACACCGATTTTGCAGCCCAACATATGATTCAGGGCTATTAAACTTAATTATCGCAAGAAACTTCTCTCACAAATTGTTGAATCTAATGAAGACATTGCACAAATCTTAAAGGCAATAAATTTCAAAGACGTGGTATTTTTACTCGACGGAGCCTGGCAAGAGTAAAAACTGAGCTATTGGGAAACTCCTAGGAAAATATTTGTCCTAACTTAACTATTGAACAAAAAGATGTCGATTTAGCTATGATCAATGACCAAACTGAAGAAGACTATAATGATGAAGATAATTTACCTTTAAGCACATTCCTTCCATCTAATAAAATTAAAACTAATGAGCTAGCTGAAATCAAGGACTTGATTGGGAAAATTGGTAAAGCTGTGTCAGACCAGGTTGTACAGGAATGGGTACAAGGAGAAAATGAAGATGGAGCATTTCTCACTGAAGAAGAAATAATTGACGAAGTCGCTTTTCATTCAGAAAATGAAGAGAATGTTGATAATTAAGAAAGCGATGAAGAAATACCAACAGTTAGACTTGTGGTGCATGAAGAAACTGTGAAATGTTTCGCCACGTGTTTAAGAGGGGCTTGTCAAAGTAATTTAGCTCTTCGACAAGTAACATTGCTGCGCCCACTGCAAGTCGGAATGCACTAAAAAAAAATTGCTACCAAAAAACAAACACGTATCGCCCATTTCTTTTTTGATCATTGAAATGTACATTTTAATTTATGTATTTTTTAATTTGTCTTTCTTTTTTATTTTTAATAAATATCTTTCAAGATAACTTTTTTGTTTTATTGTTAGCTTTTTTTTTATTTCAACCTTAGTTTCGTCCAAATATATGCACAATTACAAATACATCTTTCACGAAAACGGTGCTCGGTTACGCGTTTGGTTAATAAAATCGAATGGGATGCGAAGAAGGGCTCAGTTATCGACTGGCATCCTCTTTAAAGCAAAAAACCCTTCAAACTTGAAAAGGAAGAAAAAAAAAACGATTCCTTCACCGCTTACGCTTATATCGTGCATGGCGATACATCCCCAAACACCTGAATACAAAAACCGCTGATCCCTTGTAATTTCGGTCCATGTGATTTTTTAATCGATTCTTCATCATTTATTCATGTACTGATTCTGTAGGCTTACCAACTATTAACCATATGTTTTCCAAGCGCAAGCTCGGTGATCTTTAACCCAATTTCAGTTGGCTGTACACTATTGAATTTTTGCTTGCTATGCAAGTTTAGTTCGAGCTTTGCCAACCGTAGGGGGAAATTTTAAAAAAGTACGGAATACGCTGAACCTCTTTCCGATACAAAATGTCGGGAAAATTTTTGACCATAGATAAAGTTTTTAAATTTGTAGAGGTTGTATAACATTTGAATGGTTTTTTTGATTGTTGCCATCTAGTAGAGAAAGTTTATAATATGATGGGTTATGTACTAGCGCGCGGGTTTAACGACGACGGAGAAGTACCCAACAACATTAAACTTATTCTTACGTTTTTTGTTCTTTTCATTTTGTTACATTTTTCTAGCCAAACAAGTCCAGTAGTGAAAGTAATGTCGGGGTCTTAAGACTCTCGTTGTGTTTTAAAAATAGTTTAATAATATCAAAAATTTACAAGCGGTCAATACTCTACGGCACTCTCTTTCCCTTTTTTTCCTCCCCCCTTTTTCCCCACAACGTACTTCCCTTTCCTTTATGGAATTACTTTCCTTTTTTACAGATCCTACATTCGGTCATCCTACATTTTTCCCCCTCGAGAATATAATGCAACTTACAATAACATTTAACAAATTAAAACAAAAATACAAAGTAAATTAAAAGTATTCACAATTCTATTCATTTAAATATTTGGGATGTTTTGTAAAAATGTTTTGACTTTTGTTGCTTCCGTACATTTTCCCTTCACTTCGTCTCGTAATTGCTGTGGGGGGAAATGTTCATTTGGCGGTCAAATCCTCGTTTTCCCTTCGTTCTTTCTGGAATGTCCCCAACAATTTCAAATGCTGTTTTCCCGGTCTTTTTATTTACGGATGTATTCAAGCCCCATTCAGCTTGCTTTCATATTTGTCCCAATGTTCTTCGTCTCTAGATGATAGATTTGTAGCATTGGTAGTAAAACACTGTTGACTCTCTCCACCTGTCCATTTGCTTCTAGGATGACGGCTCGAGTTTAGGTATGATGGATGCCGTGTTGTTCACAAAATTCTCGAAACTTTTGGAAGTAAGGCTGTTCCTCTATCACTCACAATTCTATATGGCGCTCCAAAGCTTTCAACAAACTTGCTGAGTCGTTTAGTAGAAGTACTGGATTTAGTATCTCGGACGGGTTCTAATTGGGTGTATTTCGTTAGGTTATCAACTATGAGTAGGATATACTGATTATGGCGTTTACTAGTGATGAAAGGACCGAGATGATCGATATGGATAACTTGAAAGGGTCGGATACCTGAAGGAATAGGATGTAGTTCGCCTGGTTGTTTCCCGGTCATCTTCTTACTAAGGATGCATTCAGCACATTCGGACATGATTTGGGCTCTGTTTCTTCATCCCAGGAAGTAATAGTAACCACGGATCTTCATCGTCCGTTCAACTCCGCCATGACCCATAAAATCATGATATCTGTAACATAGAGTCTTGCCCTTACTATTAGGAACAACAAAATAATAGTCTCTTTTCCACGTCCTTGCAAAACACCGTTTACTAGTTTATAATCACTTATTTATGTTTTCATTTTTCTCTTGTACCCTACCTGTCATTTGTCTCCATTTCTCTGTCGTACTTAATTCTATAAGCCATGTTTTTCTTAAATTCACCTATGAAAGAGCTCCAGTCAATGATTATATTCATTCTCGATTTGTACCAATCTAAGGCAGGTCCTGTCAATTGTGATCTTGCAGTCTCAAATGCGAATTCATCTGGCCATCTGTGTAGAATTCTCATACTTTCGAGAGCATCTAGCCACATTTTTCCTGTAGTGTAATCTTCTCCTGAAAATTTCTCAATAGTTCTCGTTAGATCTGGCATCTACGCTATAATGCTTTACTTCTTTATTTTGCATCATCGCCATATTTTGCTTAATTAAATTATTCATTGTTTCTATTAAGTTTTTCATGTTCGGACTCACCTGAGTACAATTTCTTGTGTAAAATTTTCAAAAACGTGACATATCTACCTGTATAACATCGTCTGATTGCTCTGCCATTTTGTTTTATCTGCGACTTTTCAACTCCTTTACAATCGCGATTCAATCTTCAATCCAAATTCCAATCCAAATCCCACTTCTGATTTGTCGGGATCTTAAAACTCTCGTTGTGTTTTTTTAAAAATAGTTTAATAATATCAAAAAAATTTACAAGCGGTCTAATACTCTACGGCACTCTCTTCTACCTTTTTACACTCTCCCCTTTTCCCGTACATACGTACTTCCCTCTTCCTTTATGGAATTACAGTTTCCTACTTTTACAGATGCCTACAAAATCTAGGGAGATGTGGAAAGTAATCAGCGAACTCACATCTGGTGGGTATCTCGTAATAACGTTGAAATTATTCAAAATGGTAAAAAGATCAACGACCCTCAGGAACTTTCTACCGCATTTAATTTACACTTCCAACGATCAGTTGAACACATACTTAACTCTATCCCCGCTGTTACAATAAGCACTGTCATTAACCCCAACTTAAGCACGATGTTTTTATTTCCTTTTACTGAACCTGAACTGAGCGTAATACTGTACAAACTCAAGCGAAAACACACTTTAGCCCAGATGACATATCTGCAAAAATTCTTATTGATTCTTTTCAATTATTAGTTGCACCCTGCTTATCTCATTAATTTTTTCTTTTGTTTATGGAATTTTCCTAGCGATTTTACTTCATTTGCAGTTGTGCAATTTTAAGAAGAATTCTAGAACTGACATATCAAATTATCGACCCATTTCCTTAATATCGGTTTATAAGGTTTAAAGAGTAAAGATGGCCGGCAAAGATATCTCTGACAAATTAGTGTGCAAAAGGTGTTCAGTTTCAATAAAAGTCTACGTGACTTGCGAAAGTGTCAAGTGTAATTACTGCATCAGAATTGTGTTCTCAAAAGTTAGGGGAACTTATGTGGAAGAGGAAGGAAAGGTTTACTGTTGTAAGAACATAACCTCGTTAAGTGAGAAAGATACAGAAATACGGAAGTGAATCTCAATATCCAGGAAAAGAACAACAGAATCAGAGAAAATGAGGAGAAGATTCGCGCTTACAGATGAAAATAAAAAACCGAAAGCTGAATCTATCTAAAGATGAACAATGCAAGTGTGACGAAAAGGACAAATAATTACGGAACTAAGATCGAGATTATTGAACTTAAACATTAAAATAATGGATCAATCTATGAAAGAATTTGAAGAAGAAATATTCAGAAAATGATAACTAAATACAGGAAGAAATAGTAAGGGGACTGTAGTTCACTAGCAGTCACAGATACCAATAGTAATAATCACAAAGGAGATTCTGGAATACTTACATAAAATTGAAAAAACCATGCTGCAGGGTTTAATGAGCTAAAGCTTGATCACTATTCACTAACACTACAAAAAACAAACTAATGACAATTTAGTAGAAACTCAAATAAAAACAAATAAACAGTACGAAGCTAGCCGTCATCGTACTTCAAAAAATCCAGCGATGCAAACGCCACTACTGGAGAGTCAAAGCAATTCTGGTGACAACCAGATATACACGCGATAGATATTAACATCAATCAAACGTCTGAAACGTGCCACCAAACGAGCATAAAATCAGAAAATATACCCAAAAATAAGAAAAGCAGTGAAGAAAATAGTAATCAAAAAAAGAAATTTACGAAGCATCGCACGGAAGCAGTTGTAGGCACAAAGGAAAACGAACATGTGTCATATTCTGCCAAGCCAGCAGAGGCATTGGATATATGTGGGCAAGTATAAGGACGATTACACTGAAATGAAAATGAAGAATTTTCTGGAGTTTCAATTTTTTAAATGAAAAATTTGAAATAAAAAGATTACAGAAACAAAATAGATGGACAGAAGAAAAGTACTGTTCTTTCAAAGTGGGAGTGCACTAGATTTGGCAGAGAGCGTTTACGTATCGATTGTGGCCTGTGGAGTCGAGTTAAAAAGTACAAGTTTTTTCCCAAAAGAAAATCAAACTCTCATGGAG
Source organism: Dynastes tityus (assembly GCA_029618875.2). Classification (NCBI taxonomy): domain Eukaryota; kingdom Metazoa; phylum Arthropoda; class Insecta; order Coleoptera; family Scarabaeidae; genus Dynastes; species Dynastes tityus. Next base: position 1,772,316 of record JAROYD020000003.1, read on the forward strand.
AGGCAGAAACATATATCAACACAACGAGAAATATCAATATCGTAAATATTAATGTTCGACCTTAAATAACAAAATTGATATTTTGAAACAGTATATATACGGAGCTGTCACAGATATTTTATGTATTACAGAGCATTGGCTAAAACAGGATGAAATAAATAGTTTAAATTGAAAAGTACAATATTAGTTGCGAATTATTGTAGAAGTACATCTAAACATGGTGGTGTACTTATATTAACCAAACGCGATATTGACATTCTTGAAATTGCAATGCTTAAGGAACAAAGCAAAAGAAAAGGATATTGAAGTAGCTGGAGTGGAATGGCGACAAAGTAAATTAATAATAATGTCCCTATACAGATCTCCACAAGGTGATTTCGACGTATTTATTGAAACAATACAGATAATATTTACAAATCTAATTACAAGATACAAAAACTACAGAATTGTATTGGCAGGAATTTTAACGTAGATTTCATGCAGAAATCAGAAGATCAACGGACGCTGATGGAGTGTTGTTTATCGTTCGGTTTGCGTGCCTTGTTCAGTGAGCCATCACGAGAGACCTCCAGGTCGAGCACTTGTATAGATAATATATTTACCAACGACCCAGTATGTGTGGATATCACTGCAGTACAAAATCTTCACATTGCTGATCACCTAACACAGTTTATTTCCATCACCACTGCATATTCTGAAAATAAAACAAATGTAGAGATAATAAAATCACGATGCTTGAATGCTAAGAACTATAAAAGGTTAAAATTAGATCAGACCAGATGGGATTTGATATTAACTGGAGGTGAGAAAACCTATTCCCAGTTTCATAACTTTTTTGTACGGCTGCTGGATACTGTGTTTCCTGAAAGAGAAATTACCCTAAAAGCAAAACCAAGACACAATTTTTCTCCCACCAGTATTGTAATCGACATGAAACAAAAACTGGATGCCATATATACAATATTCAAAGCAACTAAAAAAGTCAAGAAGTAGAACAAGTATACAAAAAATTAAAAAAAGGAGTACAGATCAGAAATTCAAAAAGCGAAAAACACAGCAGTGACTAACATCATAGAGTCCTCAAGTAACAAGAATAAAGCTATTTGGGATATAATAAGGCTAGAAACAAATTTAGAAACCAAGACTCAATACAAAGAGAATCACGGTTTGAGGGCGGATGATTTTAACGACTTCTTCTTCGGTAGGTGATGATATGTCGGCCAATTTACCAGGTCCTAGCCAGAACCCACTTCATCTCTTGGAGCAGAACTCAAAACGTATGCAGAACTCAATTTTTCTGTATCCGACAACCACACAGGAGATCAGCGACATTATCTCGCCTTAAGAAAGCAGGTCACTCGATGTTTACGGTCTATCATCAAATATAGTCAAGCTGCTTAAAACTGACATCGCAAGAAGCTCTTGCTAACTCATTCAACGAGTGTATGCTAAAGGTATCTACCCAAACGAATTAAAACTGACAAAGATAGTACCCGTAAAGGGGGCAGAAAGAGATTTATGCAACTATCGGCCTATCGCGCTGGTACCTATATTCTCCAAAATATTCGAAACAGCGATTAAAATCAAATGTGATTTCTTCACAAAGAACAACGTTTACTGTAAGAACAGCATGGGTATCGATCGGGTAGATCAACGATAACAGCAGTCAATGAAATAATACAAGCGATAACAACAGCTTGCGATGAGAAAGATGATGACCTGTTGATCTCTCAAAAGCATTCGATTGTGTCAATGTACCAATTTTACTGGCCCAGAAACTGAATTACTGCGGTATAAGAGGGCCTGCACTCAAATTACTTCAGTCATACTTGACGGAAGGAAACAGCTAGTAGTATGGCAAAATACAGAGTCCAACATGCGTCCAGTTCGTAATGGCGTTCCTCAGGGATCTGTTTTGGGCTACTTTTCCTAATATATGCGAACGATCTCCACGCAATATACATTGTGATAAAATATGTCTATATGCCGACGATACAACGCTACTAACTAGAGGGAATATGCATAGAGATCTACAAGCAAAGTCGAATTAGCGCTAATAGAAGCAGATGAATGGTTCATGAGTAACGGTTTCTGTTTAAACAAAAGCAAAACTCAAACTCTATTACTATCAACTAAAACATTACCTGATAAGAAATGTATCTGCTTCCTTGGCCTACACATTTCTAATAAACTGGACTACAAAGTGCATATTGACGACACCTCAAAGAAAAGTTGTCCACTGCAATATATGCTATTAGGATCATGGCGGTAGCAGCATATGACGCAGCAAGAGCAGCATACTTTGCTTTATTTCACGAGTAAAGCTACGTATGGGATTCTAATATGGACAATTCACCTGAAGACTTAGTAAACTATTCCTAGAAACAGAAACAAGTAGTAAGAATCTTAAACAACGTAGACTGCATTATCTGCAGATCATTGTTTAAGAAAAACAGTATACTTACTCTAGCGTGTTGTTACATAATGTCATGTGCGCTATATGCACCAATAGAGTAAAGTACGTAACACTGGTATGCTTCATGAGCATAATACACGTCACAGGAACTCCTTCCGTAATATATCATCAGCTAAAGACGGCGCAAGTTTCCACCAACTGTTGGCTGTGAAGTTGTACAATCATCTACCCAGGGAAACGTACAAATCTTTAAATGAAAAACAATTTACACTGAAATTCGAAAGGTTGCTCCTTCACGGCGAATTTTACACACTCGACAGTGTTTCAACCTCTTGATCATTTAACTTATTTTATTTATACAGGTGTTTATTTTACCTGTAAATTGTTATACATTTACATGTGCGTTTTGTCCTATTCTTTTTTATATACTTTTTATATCTACACAGATTTTATTTATTTACGTATTTATATAACATATATACATTTATATTGACAACGTTAAATGCCTATGATAGATCATGACAGAAAATAAATTATTATTATTATTATTATTATTATTATTAATATCTAATGTGGTAAAATTTTTCGGAATATTGCATGCTGGATAGATTGGATTGTTTCTTAAAAAACACAAAATACTTAATGATAATTTACATGGTTTTGGAGAAAAATAAGTCGACAACTACCGCATTAATAGCTTTTTATGACGTTATTTTAGAAAATAACAAACGAAATACCTCCACTTTCCATTTTGTGTGATCTTAGCAAAGCTTTTGATTGCATTCAACATTCGCTATTACAGAAACTATACGAATACGGTATATGAGGCAATGCTGCTGAATGGATACACTCATACCCGTGGGACGTATGCAATTTGTCTTCATTTGCACATTTCAAACAATAGATAAAAATACAAGTCAGCTGTGTGGCGATTTCCCAGGGTTTCCTCGGGGGATCTTAACGATTTCTCTTTCGTTGCTATGTGAACCGACATATATAACTTTGTAAATGTTTTCTACTTGTATATGTATGCGGATGACACCACTATGCTCTATTTCTGGTAACGATTCTAATCAAGTTGAAATTGCAGGTGTTCATAATAGATCGTATAAATCAGTGGTTTTGTGCTAATAAGTATGTTTGAATGACAATAAAACTGTTTATATTATTCACCTCCCTCAGCGTACCCGACGACACTTGTGACATCCATGTTGGTGCTAAACCTTTGCAGCAACTACACTCTGCAAAATTCCTAGGGGTTGTAGTGCAAGATAATCATTGTGGAATGAACGCACGGTTATCTTGAATCTCGCACATCAAAAGCTTATCTTTTCCGTTTCTTAAATCTATGCTCTGAAACCCTTATTTCTGTATACTATTCTGAAATTCAAGCTCCAGCTTCCATTATGGAGTTCTTCTTTGGGAACTTCTTCCGCGTAAAAAGTGTTTTTATAGCTCAAAAAACAAGGTATTAAGATTATTTAGTGGCATAAAACTGAAAGTTATGTGAACCTGTTTTTGTTTCGCATAATTTCTTAACTCTACCATCCCTTTATATTTTGTGACTCTGCTACATACAGAAAATAAAGAACAATACCCAAAAAACAAAAATGTTCCACATGTTGCGGACCCGTCACTTCAACAATTTTCTATTGCCAACTCCTCAATTACATGTTTATACTAAGGGTTTCCAATATTTAGGCAGAAAAACTTTACAACAAAATTGTCATCTCATCTTACTTTGAATTAATAAACGTTATTATTATTATTATATTTCAGTTTCTACAAATTCGCTTTGGCAGAACTACGAAATAGTATTTACGACAGCGCACATGTATACACAACAGATCTGGTTGAGACTCGCAGTTATACTGAGAGTTGTGCTTGACTCTAGTAATAAGTTATTTTTGTATTGCGCGCGACGACAAAATACAATTGCTAAAATTTAATACTAATAACAAGCAGTGCTATTTACTTTGGTAATAAATCTATTATTTTTTGTTGCAGTTTGTTACTATATTACTTCAGCCTGATATTCTATTACCTTTTTTAAATCTTGCATAATTTTTCTTTTAATATTTTACAACAGGCAATAAAATCTGGGTATTATTATGCAGATCTGTGCAGTTGGTTGTCTACAGTGTAATAGTTATATAATGGGATATTCAAAAACTCAAAATGACAAATGAGCATGAGCCACCGGTGGTCACTGGTAATAGTAACGCTGGCGACGCAGCATCACGACAATTCTTCATCTCCTTACTATAGGACTATGGCCGACTATTGCGATTTGCAATAATAACGATCACTGTCAACCGATAATATTCATATAGAAGCTGGGACGGACCGGCAGTGTAATGTAGGAAATCATGTTTTATACTAATATTTATTACAAATATTTTCAGATTTGTTATTCATTGCGCAATAACGGTTGAACTTAAAATAAATGTCGAGGCTGAGGATAAGAATGAGAAGAATGCAGAAATAGTAGACATGGCGGGTGCAAAAAGACTAAAATTAAACTCACATGTCGAAGCTAATAATAATGATAGTGTTAGCCAAAAAAGAGAGAAGTGCTATAAAAAAATTTCGTAAAGAGCGAATTACAAAGTTTGGAAGTGGCTTCAAGAATCGCAAGTGGCGACTACGTATTATTGCAGGCAGTTTGCAATAAATGAATTAATGGAGAATTAATCACATAAAAACACACTCTAGGAGAGCTTGTCATATTTCAAATCTTGGCCATGTTAAGAATACAGAAAGTATTAAAAAAACTATCCACTGCTCGCGAGCTCCTGTATATTCCAGTTCAAGTTTTTATAGAAAATGCGCGTACCTTTACCGGAGGCCATGTTGAATATTGACCGGTGTATCGCGCATACGTTCGCGTTCAAATTGTTTGGCGGGCTGGATCTTTGAAAATTAATTTTTTGGCCTATGTAGGACCTAACGGAACGAAACATACCAAAAGGAACGCACCGAAGGCCAAAGTATCGTCCCCTACCGGTCCCGTAATCGTACAATGTACCCCGTAATCGAAGATACCTTTGGAAGTTTTTCCCCTTCTATTCTTATTTATCCGACGGGGATGGAGACAACGGTAAATATTAGAAAGTAGAATTTTTAATGAAGACGAAGAGGGTGTACTAAAAATGAAGTCATATCCACCGAATATAGAGCGGTGTCCTTTTTAATTGAACATGACTTACCTTTCCTGCTCACTGATCACTTGTCCAAATTTTTAGCTAATGCTTGTCCAGACTCAAAGACAGTAACACAAGTTAAATGATCAAGGACCAAAGCAACACATATGGCCAAAGATTGTCTTGTTATCTGTGCCAAAGAACAATTGATAGATAGAAAAAATAAGGAATAAATATTTTTCACTAATAATAGATAAGATCATGGATGTTTCGACAGAAAAATGTTTGGCAGTTGTAATCAGATTTTATGATGAAACATGAAAAGCAGTAACTGATTTATTTTTTGGATTAATAAGATACTTCAGTAATAGTTCGAAGAGAATCGAGGAACTAAAGGGGTTTCAAGAATTTTGCCAAATTAAGCCCTACAAACTGCTAAAACCAGGACAAACAAGGTGATTGTAATTGCAAGTAAATATAACATTTTACAATGAATTGTTTATAAAATTTAATATTTCTATTTTGTAGGCAGCTGTAGATCGTATCCTTTTGAACTGGGAACCCTTAAAGTTGGATTTCATTAATGCCGTTGCAAACGATACGGGGATTGTTCGGAAACTACGTGGCCTAACACAGAGATGGCGCGAATTCGGAGGAATATTCATTACCATTCTGTAGAATCATCTTTTAATAAATTAAATATGGCAGCACATAGCGATCTGTCAATTAGTATATTTTTGACAGTACGCCAAAGTGAACGTCTCGTGTAATTTTGTAAACAATGGAAAAAACCAGGTTAGGGCTGTGATAAAGTACTACTCATTTGAAAGGCTTAACACCAACCGAAATTAAAGCAGAGCTGGATTCAACACTTTTGGAATCCCGCCTCCTTCGTTTCAATGGTTATAAACTGGCTGGCCGAATTCAAGCGTGGTCGTACGAGCACAAATGATGAACCCCGTAGTGGACGTCCTAAAACTGTAACTGCCTCGGATATGATTGAAAAAGTCCACCGTATCGTATTGGATGACCGTCGAGTAAAAGTGCTCCGAGATAGCGAACGTAGTGGGTATCTCAAATAATAGTGTGCACAGAATTTTAACTGAAGAATTGGTAATGAAAAAATAGTCGGCGCGTTGGGTGCCGCGGTTGCTCACATCGGAGCAAAAACTGAATTGTTTGTGTTTCTCGTGACCTTTTAACACGTTTTCGCCACAATCCGAAGGACTTTTTACGCCGTTTCATAACTAGCGATGAAACCTGGGTCCATCATTATACTCCCGAAACCAAAGAACAGTCCAAACAATGGACACGCAAAGGTTCTTCGCCACCAAAGAGAGCGCCCAAAAACGGTTTTGTCAGCAGGAAGGTTATGGCAACTGCTTTTTTGGGATTCTCATAGAATTATCTTGGTCGATTACTTAGAAAAGGGGAGAACAATAAATGGCGAGTATTATACCACTTTGTTGCAACAACTTAGCGACAAAATCAAAGAGAAATTGCCTCATTTGGTAAAGAAGAAAGTGTTCTTCCATCAGGATAATGCACCTGCCCCATAAATTATTGCCCAAAATTCATAATTGGGATTTGAATTAGTGCCTCATTCGGCCTATTCCCCAGATTTGGCTCCCAGCGATTATCATCTGTTCCCAAACCTAAAGAATTGCTCGGCGGTAAGAGATTTTCGCCTAATTCGAGGTAATCGCTGCTATAAATTGCTATTTCGAGAGGTCTTGGCTAAATCGACCTACAAGGAAGGTGTTGCTAATTTGGAATATCGTTGGAATAAGCGTTTTTGAGCGAGCAGGAGACTATATTGAAAAATAAAATGTTTTTGTCGAAAAAAATGCGTTTTCTTTGTTAGGCCACGTAGTTTAAAACACCAATTTTGTCATATATCCTAGATATCATCAATAAACTTAATTTGGAATTTCAATCTGGAAGTCCTAAACGGCCTGGTTTACTAGAAAAAAATTGTAATGTATACAAACAAAACTTAAAATACTTTATGTAACCGACACGTGAAAAAACTCCATTGAAAGACATAAATCTATCCAATCCAAGATATTTTGTAGCTATAGAACATATATATTGTGGAGCAAATGTTAACATATCTTTAAACAAATCCGAGATACCTGATAATGAAATTTATAAATTTAGATTAAGAATCCTTGAGTTCTATATTGAGTTATGTCTTCAATTAAAAGCAAAGTTTGATTTTAATGATTCCATTCTGAAATATTTGCCTAATTTTGAACCTGTAAATGTCACTTTAGGTTTAACGCCGCCCATTATTGAAACCGCACTAGCTATATTCCCTAATCTAATATTAGAAAGCAATTGAGCAATTCGATACAGAATGGCGAGAGCTAAACCTTGATATCTCAAGACAGAAGGCGAAAGAAATGACTTTCAAACTTTTTTAATTTCGTTTTCAACTATAGTAATTATTAACCTGGGCAAATATGCGGTAACAGCCAGAGGCGTGGCGAGCGCATAAAAGTTTACACATAATATAGAAGGTAAGAAATAAATTATAAAACGTGCTGAAACACTTACCGTTTTAAAAGTCTTCCCTGAAATCACAAGCTGCGTAACATCTGTTAAATATTTGAATCATTAGATATGTTTCCACAGCTGTTTCAGTCAAGTGAGTACGACGTGCGGAATAAATGTTTTTTAATGCCGAAAACGACCGTTCGACATCTAGCGATGTTATATTTGCATATTTAAAATAATCTTTGAAACAACTTAATGCATCTTCTAAATTTGTCTTAATATAAAAAAATCGGAGTCTTTCTCTAAAACACTTTCAAATTTTCGTATCACACACCGATTTGTTTCGCCTTCTACAGCGCATAACTGTGCGTGAACATCATTCACAATTTGAACAGAATCCACTAGCCACATCGAAACATTTTGTAATTTTTCTATTCCTTCCGCTAGTCCGAAGTAATTGTGATTAGTTTGTAAATCTCTTTTAACCTGACTCTGTTGAAATATTTCCTGGCTTTTCTTGATTGCTGCAGCTTCTGTGGTTAGATTTTAAAACTACCTTCTTTTACTTGATCACAATATTTGTTGTGGCAAACATAAGCGCAATTACGAAATAAGTTTTGACAGCCTACATATACACAGAACTACTCGCATTCAGCATCGATTTAGTACTGACGCTGTGAACGCGTGAAATAAATAATCGCCGACTCCGCACCACATATCTACTACACTGTCTGTGACCGCTGTTTGCCCAGACTATGTAAGTGCATAAGTTTTAGGATTAAATTTTACGTTTGTAAATTTTTTTTTATTTATAGTATCTTTATATTTTGATGTTATCAAGCAATATTCTATTTTTGTGTTTTTATGTTATTAAACCAAGTTTTGTTGCTTTTTATTGAAATCTGTTAATTTCTGACCGATTCCTTTATTACCGACTATAAAAGAACTCCGGCACTCGTTTAACGTTTCGGGCCCTGCAATGTAAGGAGATATTTTTGTATTGTGGGATACGACAACAAAATAGAGTTACTAAAATACCGGTGTAACATTAATAAGTCGAACAAAGTTTGAAGTAGCTTGGAAGTTTTTCTAGTTATTTTTTAAGGTCAGCGGGCCCATTTTTTATAGATTCTAATTTGCATGTTCTTACTTAGAATTAGAAGTAATCTTCATCCGTGTTAATCACGGTTATAGTCAACCTATTTAGTCATATTTTAGAGTTTTCTTAATCTGGTACTTGTTGGTTTAGAAATCAATTACTCCCTTTAAGATGTGTGAAGATATAATTTCCAATCCACCTCCGTCAATCTAATCATAGCTTTTATTTGATAAAATGGAGTTAATTGTTGCAAGCTAACTGGATGATGTTACCAAAAACGAAGCTACTAAGGCTACGAGACAAAGTATCAATTTAAAACCATCTCAAGTGTGCGTTAACACTCCTGTTGATAAATATATTAATAATAATAACTTTCATCCCGACACCATGCACGGACATAGAGTAAGTCATCGTGAATTCATACAGTTTGTAGTTGATATTCAGTGGTTAGTACCTAATTCTAGGAATTTTCTTGTGTTCTATTAGCACCGCCATGCATTTCATGTATGGTTGTGCTAATGAGAATACCAGAGAAACGCAACGTCTTTATGTTGATACTCATCCCAATTGCTAAGCCCCTTCAGTTCGTGTTTTTGTCATTAAGACTGCACCAAAGAGTGCATGATGCCGGTTCATCTCATGATTCCGGGACACCAAGGATGGTTCCCACCCCCGAAACATAAAAGTTTGTTGGGATAAGAATTGCCGCTCCTCTTGTTTGGAGAATCCTCCACGAGCAGCAGTTTTACCCCTATTGTGTGCAACGAGTGCGGGCCATAAATCCACCCGATCATCAAACATGTTAGGTTCTTTGCCCCTGATTTCTATGCAATGATGCTGAGTATCCCAATTTCACTGCCAATACTCTTTTTACTCATGGGGTCGGGTTTACACGAATTGGAATCATAAAATTCCCACAGTACGCAACAAAAGTTCCCACACTATTATGGAATCCAGATATTAGCTTCGTTTTTCATTGAACATCTGAATAGGTGTTTTAAGCGATAGGTTAGTAGATCCAGTTCTACCAAGCAGATTAACATGCGCGTCGCCCACCTAAACTTTATGCAGACCACAATGGGGTATCTTTTGGACGATATTCCTCCGTGCCAAAGACAAGAAATGTGGTTCCAGCACGATGGTACTCCAGCGCATTTTTCAATTGCCGTTAACATTAGAACCGCCGCACCGGTCAATTTGACCGTTTTTCAATTTTTAAGTTTTTTTTTCAACGGAATTAATTTTGATATGATCTTGAAATCATGTGACTTTTCCTAAATTTAGTTTGGCAATGTTCTCACAAAATTTTGAATATTTTGTAGAACTGTAAGCGGTGTTCTGGAAATTTACGCCAAACGGCCGCCCCGATCAAATTGACCGGTATGTTAAAATGGTTTGACAAACTTTATTTGTCAATTCTTTTTCTTGGTTGCAACATTTGAAAGGACTAAACATTTAGGCATGTACCGCATGTAAATATATACACAATTTCAAACATTTATGACATATAAAACAAGGCATGTAACTGCATTAACCGATCAGAGCTTGTCCCTATTTGTTAGTACTTGCTTCGACATGTTCAGCCTTACCCTCAACAAAGAACCTGTTTCTACTCGTACTTTCTTATGCGCAGACTTAATTTGGCGCATGCGTACAAAATATTTTGCAAGTTTCATCCTGCACCATTGTGAACATATAAAAAGATCAGTAATACTCTGAAAGTGCATTTGGTTAAACTGAACAGTATGTGGTCCAGTAAAGGCCTCTCGGCTGCACAAGCTTTAGCGTATTTAGACGAACTGGAAAATCTTTCACCGGGAAATTCCAAGAATGATTTTAAATCAGTTGGTACCAACATTGAAAACGAAATTCGTTCTCGAGTTGTTGCGAGTGAGGAACAAAATAGTGATGAATCTGACGATGACACAGTTTGTGATGTAACGGTTGCAGTGACCAGTGCTAGTTCCAGTGATAAGCAGGAAGTGAAAACGTCTGTTCGTTCTAATCGCCAGCAAAGGAAACCAACAGAAAAAGGATTTTCCTTCAATCTTGGTGCAGTTTGTAAATCAAAGGACAATTCCCAATGGCAAGTAATTTCTGCGAGTCAGCCTACTGCAGGCGAAAAACCCAACCCAATATATTCAGGGACAATCCAGGGTCAACAGGCTATGCGAAACAAAAAGTAGCTGCAGAATATGAGTAGTTTCTGGAGATTGATATCGATGACTCGATGCTGAGACACATAAAACAATGCACCGAGGCTGAAGCGAGAAGACAACTAGACAGTCAGACTTTGGCAATTATCTTTAGGAGATCTAGAATCCTTTATTGCCATTCTATACGCACGTGGTGCTCAGGGTTCCAGTCGTTTAGAAGTGGATTCCTTGTGGTCTAAAAAGTGGGGAATATCGTTTTGTCAAACGATGTCTAGAAACAAATTTAAATCATGCGATATCCCAGATTCGATCTCAAGTCTACAAGGAAGAATGATTGAAACATGACAAGTTTGCTTTAGTTTCTGAAATGGCAAAAATTTGCTTACAATTGCAAAATTTGTTATGTGCCCGGAGAAAACATAACAATTGACGAACAACTTTTTCCTACAAAAGCAATATGTCGATTTAGGCAACATATGTCCAATAAACCGGATAAGTTTGGCATTACATTTTGGCTTGCTGTTGACACTGAAGCTAAATATCTGTTGAATGCCTTCCCATATTTAGGAAAACATGACTTGAGATTAATGGGGACAACCGCTTGGTGAATACGTCGTTCTAAAATTATTAGAGCCTTACGCCAAGAAAAGAAGAAATGTGACAACGGACAATTTTTGTACCAGTTTGGAACTTGCAAAGAAATTAGCAGAACTAAACACCACAATTGTTGGAACTGTGATCAGGTCAAGAAAGAAATTCCCGAAGTAATCAAAAAAAGCAAAGGTTCTTTATATGAAACTGTTTTATTCACAAGTAAAGAAAATGTTTGCACTTTCACAATGTATCAAGCCAAAATAAACAAAAATGTTCTCCTTCTAAGTACGCAACATCCAACAGTTTCAATTGATGCTGGTACAAAGAAAAAGCCAGAAATAGTTTTATACTATAATAGCACAAAATATGGCGTTGACGTAGTAGATCAAATGGCCCTAAAATACAGCGTGAAGGCACCCTCAAGAAGGTGGCCAGTCCATGTTTTTTATAATATATTGGATCTTGCTACAATCAATGCGTTTGCTGTATACAACGACATCACTAGCAACAAAATAAAACGTCGTCGCTTCATTCTGCAATTGGCAGAAGAACTCTCGCAACAATCCAATAACAAGGAAGAAGACCCTCAGGAGGGAACACCGAATCAAAAATGCAACAAGAACTTACAGGCTAGATCAAAGACAGATAAGCAATCTCGCAAAGACGTGCATGTCAAGAAAGAAATGTGAAATTAAGACTTACGATAAATGTAAGAACTCTAACAAGAACATATGTGGAAAATGTGGATTTAAAGTAACTTATTGCAAAAATTGTAACGATATTTAAAATACCAAAGTTAAGTTAGAAGTTATTTTTATATTTGGTGAATAAATATACACTTTTATGTAAACAAATTATGTTAATTAATAAAAGCAGTCGAAACAAAATTGAGTTTTAATCACGGGTCAATTTAACCGGGGCGGCGGTTCATGGTATGAGGAATTCTCGGCGGTTCTAGTGTTAAAGGGCATTTAGTGTGCTTGAACTACTTATAGCAGTGCTGGAAGTACTTTCAGGATTTCAAAAACTTCACAATGAGTGCTTTGTATTTGATATTTCTATTCTCATTTATTAGGATCCAGTGCCTTACTTTTTCAAATGCTGTATTCAGTAATTAAAACACCCTGCCTCAGTGCTTGGTGTTACCTAGTCCTTGATGCTTGGTGTTACGCCGTTAAGTACAACAGATTCTTGAAGACACTACTTTGTTTACTTTTTACGGTTATTATATTACACATACTACAAATGCCGTTTTCAAACCAAAAAAAAAAGCTAATGGCAATAAAGACACCAATGTGTGCATATATAGCAGGGGTGTCCAACTTGCAATGCCTCAAGGGCCAAAACTAAAACTTTTGATGTTGTCGCGGGCCATATAATAATTTTGTTACAAGTAATAACAAAATAAAGTGAAGTATAAAAATAATTAAAACAAAAAGAGTATTATTTCTTTTATTGCTCAACAACTACATTTTTATAAACGGAAAATTTATTGATAACACTTCTCAATAATCAAGACAAACATTGCAAAAGCAACGAAAAAGATGTATCAATTAGTGTGAGGACTGTGGTCGATCGGCTTCATCCACCAATGAAGATATGTCCACCTCAGTTCAGTTGTAGACAGTCTCATAAGATAACATGAGAAGAATCGATAAAGGTTGCTTCTGTTTTTTTTATGTATTTCATGGAGGAAAAGGCACTTTCACATGTATATGTGCTTCCGAACATTGACGTCATTTTCAGTCAAAATCTCGCAGGTTTGGGAATTTCTCCTTTGACAGTAATTTGAAAATTCAGGTCCCTTTTCTTGTCTGGTGATTAGGAACATGTCTGCTTGAAGATCCATAACTCAAGCTGTAAGTTGGGTGGTTGATCATGTAATGGATTTGTTCAGAGGGTTATTATAAAGTAGTACACTGCTTTGAGACTTTCAATTTCTTCAAATCTTGTATTGATTCATCAATAACCTGTTCAATTTGTGAAATGCAGGATGAAAACTCAATATTTTCCTCACCGTTGAATTCTTCTGCTATTTGCAGACAGCTAGGAAGTGTGTCAGGTTGTTCTTTTCCAAAGCACGTTTAAACACGTTCAGCTTATTCCGGAATCCGTTTATCATTCGATCAAATCTGAAATCGTCTGGTTTCTTCCTTGAAGACTCAAGTTTAACATGTTAAGATGATTAGTCAGATCTGTTATAAAAGCTAACTGTCTTAAAATTCTGGATCCTTAAACTTCTCTTCCAGTTCGGATTGTGTCAGATGAAACGTATTTGTTGAGGAATGCAGGGATTTCCTTTCTTGTAAAAATCGTTCCATGCACTTTCCTGCACTCAGCCTTACATGGTTGTACATTAGCAAGTCTCCATACTCAGCCTCTGTTTCCACTAAAAACTGCTTAAGTTGCCTGTGTAAAAGAGATCGATTTCCACCTCTAATCATATTTATAATCTTAATCACGGTTTGGAAAACTTGATCTTCCTTGACTGATTTTCCACATAAAGCTCCCTGATGTATAATACAATGAATTGTTGGGCAAGTGACACCATTCTCTCGAAGCAGACCCACTAATCCAAATTTTTTACCTGTCATTGATGGGCCCCGTCTGTTGCTATGGCTGAACATTTATCAAAGCCTCCAATTCTGTCAACTGTTTTCTTCACAGCCTCATAGATGTCTTTTCCTTTTGTTGTTCCATAAAGGGACAAATATCAAATAACTCCTCTTTACTGGTAAAATCATCAAAAGTAGTGCTACTAAATATTAACAGCTGACTAACATCGGTTTGATCAGTGCTTTCATCCAAACAAATTGAAAATATGAACTTTTCTTAACAAGGCTAAGCATAGATTTTTCTACTTGCTCACCCATAGCAACAATCCTTCTTTGTATGGTTTGATGTGAAAGTGGCACTGATTCAAATTTCTCCGCCATTTTTAGAATCACCGAAAGCTTTGGCCATTTCAACAGCACATTTTTTTATCAAATTGCCATCAGTGAAGGTTTTTGCCTTTGCCAGCTCAAGCGACACGGCATAAGATGCATGCAAAGATGCGTTTGAGAGTGTAATATTTGACTGAACATACCAGTTTGCTGTTTTAAGCTTTTCTTCAAATCTGCAACTAGGGCACGCCGACTTTCATTTGTGTACGTAGCATACTTATTTTCATGCACTGTTGTGTAATGTCTTCTCACATTATATTCTTTAGGCACTGAAACGACATTCACATGCACACTAAGCACTGCAACTTTCCATTGTGTGCCAATCAAGTAATCACTCTCCCAACTTTCTTTAATTCTGTTCTCACTATCAATTTTTCCGTTTTACTGGTTTTACACTCATTATTGTATAAGAGGAATCAAGACAAGGAATTAATCAAGTTCACTGTTCACTAGCAACGCGTAATAGATTAGCCGACTAGCCTACGTGTCAGTAGCACACTGGCACGATGGCGGCTGGCGACGGATGGTAAGCAGTGAGAGGTGTGACCTGCGTGAACTGTGATGCGCAGTAATCAGTGCAGTTCTCATAGTGGTGGAGGATGATTATGTTCGTTACACGTCCGCGAAGCGCACGGTAGTACTTGTGATGTAAAAACACTGGTACACCATAAAATATAAAATAAGTTAAAAAATCTTTTTTCACAGTGGCAGCATTTAAAGAAAATATATGCTTTTCGAAAATCTTACGTGGGCCACAACAAATAGCCTCGCGGGCCGGATGCGGCCCGCGGGCCACTCCAGTTGGACAACCTTGATATATAGTTTCGCGTGAATAGGTACTTAGTTTCGCTCTTCGTATATTCCAGTTTTTTGTAACAGTTACAATCAGAATTAATTGTGTTTTATATCAGTGCCTAGAGTATATCTTTCTGCATCTATTGGTCCGCCTAGTTTTCAATTTGATCGTCGAGTTAATCGTACTTAGCAAGTAAGTTGTACACGTTTATTGCCACCTTATTTCTTTTGCCTTTTTTTTGTATGTTACCATGTTTCTTTCTATGCACTGCTGTCCTGAACATACCGCTCCAATAGTTAGTGGTATATCCGTCTCAGATTGATTCTTGCTTGTTTTGTAGTTTTGCTTGTTTTATGTAATTTTTGTAACTACTTTTATTTCTTTCGTTTCATTCTTGGGAGGAGGTTCTTTTATGTGTTTGTCGGACCTGGTTCCACATACATTGCCATTTCCTTTGGAGGAGGAAAAGCCATATTAACATAGTTGCAGCGGAAGAAATAGGCCTAATTTTGGGTTACATCCAAAATTCTGTAGATGCGTTCACAGAAATGGCTGCAGAATATGATAAGCTGCGTGAACATTACAATAATAACTTTGAAGAATACAGTAGTGACGCGGACATTAAATTAGAAGATTTTGTAATTCAAACGGGAGATCTTCTTGATTCAAAAGTAGGAATATCTTTGATAAAAGACGATATCATAGCACAAGGTGTCCTATTGGAGAATATTAAAGTAGAAAATTTTGATCAACAGTTAAGCAAAAATATTGGATGTATTGAGAACTGTGAAAAATACAATAATAAGGCAGACATTAAAATAGAAGATTGTATAGTTCAAACGGGAGATTCTCTTGATTCAAAAGCAGAAATATCTTTGATAAACAACGATGTTGTAGCACAAAGGTGTCTTATTAGAAAATATTAAAGTTGAACATGAACTAACAGCTCATAAGTTCTCTCATATGAAAATACATACCGGTGAGAAGCCTTTTACTTGCGGAGTTTGTAAGAAATCATTTTGTCAGAAGAGTGTACTGGCAACTCATATTAAAACACACACCGGTGAAAGGTCTTTCTTGTGAAATATGTAAAAAGTCATTTTCTCGGAAGATTGGATTATTGAACCATATTAAAATGCATACAGGTGAAAAGCCTTTTAATTGCGAGGTTTGTAAAAAGTCATTTCTTGGAAAAGTGGAGTGAGGAGGTCATATGAAAACACACACCGGTGAAAGACCTTTTACTTGCGAAATTTGTAAGAAGTCATTTTCTCACAAATCTGGACTGACGAATCATATTAGAACCCACACTGGTGAAAAGCCGTTTACTTGCGAAATTTGTAAAAAATCATTTTCTGTGAACGATGGACTGACAAGTCATGAGAACACATACCAATGAAAGGCCTTTTACTTGCGAAGTTTGTAATATGTCATTTCGTTACAGGGGTGTACTGATTGAACATAACAAAACACATTCGGGGGTAAGATGCATTTACTTGCGAGATTTGTAAAGTCATATTCTCAGAAGACTGGACTAAGGAGTCATATGAAAACACACACCGGTGAAAAGCCCTTTACTTGCGAAGTTTGTAAAAAATCATTTTCTCTGAAGTTTGGACTGACAACTCATATTAAAACGCACACTGGTGAAAAGCCTTTTACTTGCGAGATTTGTAAAAAATCATTTAGTTGGAGAAAGGACTGTTGGTACATATTAAAACGCACACCGGTGAGAAGCCTTTTGCTTGCGAGATTTGTAAAAAGTCATTTAGTTGGAGGAAAGGACTGTTGGTACATATTAAAACGCACACCGGTGAGAAGCCTTTTGCTTGCGAGATTTGTAAAAAGTCGTATTGTGTGAGAAGTCGACTGAATACACATATTAAAACACACACTGATGAAAAGCGTCTTACTGCGAAGTGTGTAAACAGGCAGTTGGCTGCTCTTCAGGACTAAAAAGACGTGTGAGTGCTTACAAGGAATTTCCCTTACTCTTGTAAGTTGTGTTCGGCTAAATTAAAGAACCTACAAAGTGTAAGGCGGCATATAAAACTGCAAATTAGAAATGTGGTACAACGATCTATAAAATATAGGGTTTTATGTTACTTCATATGTTACAATTCTTTGTAACGATGCCCGACTTGATAATTTGCAGTCCGAATATTTATTCCAAAAGAAGACATATGCTTCCTTGTCTAGTATATTAAACGGTAGATTACATGCAATAAAGGTAACACATAAATTAAATTTAAATTTGTCATAGTGTCGTGTGCAATTTTTTTAAGAATGCTGTTTACTATTTACGTGACGTAGATAATCCCTTTTAGACCAACACATTAAAGGGATATTACAAACTACACATTGAATTTTAACGACACCATAATTTAGGTCAGGCATTTCTGCTATAAATTCTGCAACTTTGTCCAACATTGGTCGTTTCGCGACGTAGGCAACATTTTTAAAACAAACATTAGAACTACGAAATAGTATTTACGGCAGCGTACATGTATACACAACAGATCTGGTTGAGACTCGGAGTTATACTGAGGGTTGTATCGAACCTCCGCCACTGCCCGTTGGCGCTAGTGTACAACTCTAATCATCGTTCTAATGCTGGTCTTAAAAAGTCCCATATCCAAATGGAGGCCTTTGATAATTGCACTTCTTGTACTATTGTACGAAAATAAAAGTTTTTAATATAGTATTTGTATTATTTCTTTTCATTAAATTAGAAATGATTTTGTCGGATACGGTGCACAATTGTAAAAAGTCTAGCATGATTACCAATATATTTTAGTTTTATTATAGATTGTTAAGAGTAAGCGTTGGGATGGAAATATAATTGAGCGAAAATAACACACGTATGCCATGCATTTGCAAACGACCAAGTGGTGCTAGCCCAGGACAAGGAGGACCTAGAATTTATGCCAGCTAGATTATTTAAAGAATATAGAAAGTGGCAAATAACAGTAAACAAATCAAAAAGAAAATACCTGCTCACTGGAGGAGGCGCAGGGAACCTTCTATTGGAGGGAGATGAGACGATTGAAGGATGCGAGGAGTACACATATTTAGGAACACAAACAAAACTCGACGAACAGAAAATGTAACTGAATAAAGGATCCTAAACGGTAAAAAAAGTCACAGGATATCTGAACTTAATCCTATGGTCAAGAAGTATCTCGCACGAAAAAACGTCTCCCATATAACACGATCTTCAAAGCAATAGCGCTGTACGACTGTGAGACATGGCAAATAAACAAATCCCTCGAACGCCGCCTCTTGGCACTCGATATGGACTTCTGGCTTGATTTTCAGCATACTTGCAAGAGGCGCTAGAACACGTACTGCCGGAGTTACCATACATACCATATTCAATGATCTGGGTCTTCATCATTTATTCACCTGTACTATCTTCCATATCACCAAATTTAAGCTACATGATCTTCTACCCGATACTTTACCAGTTGGCTGCACCTTTTAGACATTTACGCTAGGAATTACTGATGGGAAAACCTCTACACTCTTCGAAAATATAGTGACAATACTATTATTGCTTCAACGATGTTAACGTTTTATAGGAATGCGGTTTCCGAGGGTTGACTTTACTTCGTTCCGGTGTCGCGCTACAGCGCATCCTTCCAAAGTAACGATGGAAATGCTTATCGTTTGAGCAATGTTGCCGTTCCACAGAAACATGGCGAATTTTTACCGGTCCCGTTCCGTGTCGCGTGACAGTCCATCGTTCCAAAGTAACAAGTTATTTTTGTTTTACGTAGTGCGACAACAAAATACCGTTACTAAAATACCGATTTACCACTAATAAGTCAAACTTTGAGATGGCTTAAAAGTTTTTCTAGTTAAATTTTAAGGTGAGCAAGCACATTCTTTATAGATTCTAATTTGCATCATCTACTTAGAATTAGAAGTAATTTTCATCCGTGCTAATCGCTGTTTATAATCGCATTTTAGGCTGTTCCTAACTTAGTACTTGTTGGTTTAGAAATCCATTCCTCCCTGTAAGATGTATGATGGTATAGACATTTCCAATCCACTTCTATAGTCAATCCAATGATAGTTTTTATGTGATCAAATAGAGTTAATTGTTACTCTAATTGCAAGATAGTTACGGAACAAAGTAATAATTTAAAACCATTTCAGGTGTGTGCGCGTTAACATTCCTGTTGATAAATACATTAACAATAACTTTCATCTTAAGACCATGCCTCAAATTTCATGGTGAACACCAGCATAAGCTCCCAGAGTTTTGGAAAGCTCAGTTATTTGCGGATGAGTAAATTCAGAAAATGTCAATTTTTTTTGGGGAGTCTGGGTTGCCGGTATTTCTATTGTCACTTAGCAAGATCCAGTACGTTACTTTTTCAAATACTGTATTTAGTAATTTCAGGCATTTATGTAAATGGAAATATTTAATTCTTTTATTTGGTAAAGCGCCTTGCCTCAGTGTTCGGTGTCACCTAGCTTAGATTGATTCTTGCTTGGTTTGTAGTTGTGCTTAAGTTTTATGTAATTCTTTTGTAACAATTATTTCTTTTGTTTCATTTTTAGGAGGAAGTTTTTTTATGCGATTTACATTCCGAACCTGGTTCCACTTACGTTGCCATTTCTTTTAGAGGAAAGAAAAACAAATTAACGTAGTTGAAGCAGAAGAAGTAGGCTTAATTTTGGGTTATATTCTATTATCCCAATAAACAAAATTCTGTAGATGCGTTAACAGAAATGGCTACAGAATACGATGAGTTACATGAACATTACAATAATAACCTTGAAAAATACAGTAGTGACGCAGACAAAATAGAAGATTGTATTGATTCAAAAGCAGGAATATCTTTGATAAGCGATGATATCGTAGCACAAGGTGTCTTCTTGGAATGTATTAAAGTTGAAAGTTTGGATCAACGGTTAAGTGAAAATATTGGCAGTACTGAGAACTGTGAAAAATACAATAGCGAGGCAGACATTAAAATAGAAGATTGTACAGTTCAAACGGAAGATTGTCTCGATTCAAAAGCAGGAATACCTTTGATAAACAACGACGTTGTAGCGCAAAGTGTCTTATCGGAAAATATTAAAGTTGAAAATTTGAACGATGAATGCGTTAAAAGTGTTAAATACAAACATAAACTGAAAGCTCGTAAGGTCCATCGTATAAAAAAGCACACCCTTGAAAAACCTTTTACTTGCGAAGTTTGTAAAAAATCGTTTTCGTGGAAGAATGTACTGGAGCGTCATCTTAAATTACACACCGGTGAAAGACCCTTTACTTGCGAAATTTGTAAAAAAACATTTTCTGTAAAGGATGGATTGAGGAATCATATGAGAACACATACCGATGAAAGACCTTTTACCTGTGAAGTTTGTAAAATGTCATTTCGTTGCAGGGATGCACTGATCAGTCATAATAAAACGCACACCAGTGAGAAACCTTTTACGTGCGAAGTTTGTAAAAAGTCATTTTC
Organism: Dynastes tityus; assembly: GCA_029618875.2. Classification (NCBI taxonomy): domain Eukaryota; kingdom Metazoa; phylum Arthropoda; class Insecta; order Coleoptera; family Scarabaeidae; genus Dynastes; species Dynastes tityus. The sequence goes on from JAROYD020000003.1 coordinate 1,793,444, forward strand.
TCGGAAGAGTAGACTGAAGATTCACATGAGAACACATACCGGTGAAAAACCATTTACTTGCCAAATTTGTAAGAAATCGTATTTCCAGAAAATAGGACTGATGAATCATATGAAAACACATGCCGATGAAAAGCCTTTTACTTGTGAAGTTTGTAAAATCTCATTTCGTTACAGGGACGCACTGATAGATCATAGTAAAACGCATACTCGTGAAGAGTCTTTGACTTGCGGCATTTGTAAAAAGTCATATTCTCGGAAGAGCGTACTGAGGAGTCATATGAAAACGCACACCGGTGAAAAGCCGTTTGCTTGCGAAGTTTGTAAAAAAACATTTTCTCGGAAAGATGGACTGATAATTCATATGAAAACACATGCCGATGAAAGGCCTTTTACATGTGAAGTTTGTAAAAAATCATTTAGATGGAGGAAAGGACTGACAAGTCATACTAAAACGCATGCCGACGTAAAACCTTTTACTTGCGAGATTTGTAAGAAGTCGTATTGTATGAGGTATCGACTAAATATGCATATTAAAACACACGGGTGAAAAGCGCTTGCTGCGGTTCATAAACAGGCAATTGGCTCTTCGGGACATTAATTCATGCTGCCTAAAAATAAAGGGACCAAGTTAATTTTCTAGCTCGTTTTCAGTTGTGAAAAAATATTTCTGATAGTAAGATACTGCCTGGAGCCATGTTCCCCATCGCGTTATTACAGGCTAAGGTGGTGGTTGTAATTTCGGACACAATCGTTTGAATACACGGACGTGTTTAGGAGATTTGATGAACCCTTTTTTGGTAAGTGCTATTAACTTATCGACGGTCCGATACTTCTTTCGAATGGTTTCTGCTACGAGGTGACATGCGTGTATGGGACATGTTATGTGAAGAAACGTCGCAAAGCATATTTTCAACATCCTACCAACTCTCGGCATTGTTGCGTCTCCGTCAGTAACGAACATTGTGACTTGGCTTCCTGCGATACAAAATTCTCCCAACGAATCTTTTATTATCTTGACAACGGTTTCTGCATTAGTTCTCTGAATCCTTTTACTGGATAACAACAATGAAGCTGGTGGACCATCACGTTTTAAAGGACGCGCTACAACATAAATGACGCTGTGTTTCCGAGCATCAGTTGTTTCACCCACACGTAGGCAAATATTCTTATTTCTCAACTCGTCTTTTATTCGTTCCTTTACTGTACCTTGCGCACGTGGCAAATTGTATCGTAATTGCATAGACGTTGGCAGCTTCCATGAGGGAACGTATTTGGTCCAAAAAGACAAAGTGTTCATTGCACACACTTAACTTAAAAATAAAATCATATAAAAATTGCCAATTTCTTAAATTCAATACATGACGTTTACTTTTACAATGTTTTCTACATTCAAACCTACCCCTGTACTATAATATTATATTTATTATAATGCGATTTTTGTAATTTAATATTTAGAAGAAATTCTATAATGTACATGTTGAATAAATGCAAATAAAAAATATTAAAGAATCCGTACTTTTCAAAGAAATACCTTTACTTTATTTCAATAACTTTATTTTTTGTCTTAATTTTTAAACTTCTCTTTTGTTCATCAAATACATTTGTGGAGAATTATACTATTCAATATTTGAACCAGTTCTTCAACAACATGATAACAGGCCGAAACGCTGTGATTCTATTTTTTCTATATACGTTCTTGTGATTCAATAGTTTTGGACCTTTTGTCTGACCTTACCTAAAAAAAAAAAAACATTTTTAAAACACACATCACTAGAGCGGGCCAAATTGCGCCATCCAACAGAATCGGAATCAGGCGCAACGGCCGCTTATTGTAAATAGCGTATATGTGAGTCACAGCAGATATGTGATATTTCGAAATTAATACACAAGAGTAAAAAAATAAAAGCTGACGCAATAATAATGTTTAGTAATTAGAGCGGATATATATATATATATATGTACACGCTGAGGTGTTTTTATTTTCATTATGATTTTTTATTTGATTGAAAACGGTATGCGTTGTAAATGGGATGTAATAAGGAAATAACTGAGAAACTGAACGCTTTTTTTATTCTGTTGTACTAAGACAGGCGTAATTAAAATAATCTTTAGACTTAGTCAAGGAATCTGCAGATGCCCCATCGCACATTTGTCTTAATCTCGTGTAGTCCGGATTCTTTTTTAAAACACTATCGAACTTAGCTAAAACTCGTCCACTTGTTGCATCGTTTATACTGTGTAACAATGTACTAACTTCGTCGACGACTTGCACTGATTCTACCAACGACAATCCAGAATTTTGCAAATTTTCTATCGCGTCTACTAACCCTTTGTAATTGTTGCTAATATTCTTTAGATGTGTTTCAACAGAAATATCGAGAAATCCCTTCTGGCTCATCCTAATAGCTCTAGCTTCGGCAGGGACGAATTGCAAAATAACGGATTTGACTTCTTGAAAATGTTCATTATAATAAAAAGCGGCTTTTAACCACGTTCCCCAACGCGTAAGAATGGGCTGTGGTGGTTCTCGAATACCAGGGCATAACCTGTGGAATGCCCTAGTCCTCTTAGGACTTTTGAGAAACACTTTTTTTGTGTTTGCTATTAATGCATCCACCTCCGGGTAACACTCTGAATAGTTTGTGCCACAAGATGTAAAGCATGGACTTTACACGTAACATGTAAAAGTCCTTCACACTTTTCTTTAAGGGAACGGCCTACACTACACATTGTTGCTGCACCATCGCTCATGAACAACAACAGTTGACTGGTTGACACTTGAAATTTTTGTAACGTTTCGAGAACTACGGCCGTAATTGCTTTACTAGTACACTGTTTTAATCTTCTGCTGGCTAATAGAATTGCAAAATTTGGTTTAATAGGATCTAATACGCGCACTATTATATTCAAAATAGAATTTTTTTGCAATCTGTCGTCTCATCAAGACATAGCCACAGCTGTTTATCTTTTAATTCGGCTTTAATTCGATTTTCAATGTCCTCACGTATTCGTGGAATATCTCTCCGTAACGCTGTCCGAGATGGTAGTATCCACTCGGTATTGTATGTACCCCAGAATTTTCGAAATGCTTTTTTATCAAGTATACAAGTGGTAGACCACATACCATAAACGTTAAAAGCAATTCTAATTGAAATTTACGTTGTTGTGACACACCATTTCTTTTATTTCTGTGGTGTGCGCTATTTATATGTCTTTCACAATCACGTTTGCTCCAGCACAGTAGTTTCTTTTTACAAACTTTACAGAAAATTGTACTCCCATTGTAGTGTAAATCCACAAATTCACTAAGAAATTTATTAACTTTCGTAGGTAATAGTCGTTTATTTTTAATAGTTACGTTAGACATAATCACTAAAGCGAGCACACCGACGCTTGTTTCTAGTATGCCACGAAGTGGTGCAAACGTAACATCTGCAGACTCGCCATTTGTTGATGAATAGAGCGCGTCATCCGTAAATGAATAAGCGCGCTGTTAGTTCGTAGCCGTCGATGAATGAACTTTTTTTTTGTAGTGGTCCACTGTGAACAACGCCCTATTTATCAACGAACACCCAAACTGCAGGTGTATATTTGCGCGTCTTCACGAAGTAATAGACAGTGGTTTTGGTCCTCGTCCTAATAATTACATATTTAAATTACCTATGTTTACATACATATATGCGCCCGGCAGCCTGATTGCGAACCTGGCGCGTGGCGCTCTTGGCCCGCTCTACACATCAATCATTTAGAGGAGTTAAAAAAATAAATTACGTTGCCGATCGATTAAATATTTCTCGACCAATCCTAGAAAATGTGTTTAATGACAAAAAAAGGAGAGTTTAAAAATGTCTTGAAGGGAACGACCGACACTTTCAACATTTACTTTTATAAAAAAATATCGCAAATAGTGATTCTAGTTTATATTTTAATTTGAAAGCCTATGTATAGTAATTTTTTGGTTATATTCAAATGTATATTAAATGTATGGCGTGTTGCATACACGCTCTTTCTCAGAACTACATTTTCAGTACTTACCGTATGGTGCTTGATTATTATTACTATCGTACTATAGCGGTGGGTGATGATTCGATTTCCTCATGTATTTCAGTTGCAAGGTACAATGTACACAATATGCAACGAAATCCACGAAAGAATTGACTCGCTATCCGTGCCCTCCCGCTTCGGTCATCTTAGTTTTCAGTATTACTATATTCTATGATCTGCGTCTTCATCATTTATTCATGCACTGTTTCTGCAGACTTACCCACTATCAACCATATTTAAATGTATCACCAAATTTAAGCTACATTTACAATTCAGGATCTTCAACCCGATACTTTCCCAGTTGGTTGTACACTTTTCACATTTATCCTTATTTGCGAAGGGAAATACCCTCCCACTCCTGGAACGTTCCTTTGACGATCGCAACACAAAAATACTATGACAAAATACCATTTTCGTGTGAGTCCCTTGATTCACAGGAACGTTTTGAATATAAATCGAGACTTTTACGAGGATAGTCGACTTTGCTTGGATCCCGTTTCACGCTACAGCGCATCGTTCCAAAGTATGGATGGAAATGCTTATTGTTTGTACCATGTTCACGTTCCACAGGAACGTGGCGAATGTAAACCGCTACCGTTCGCGTCGCGCAACAGGTAAGCGTTCCAAAGTAAAAAGTTATTTTGGTATTACAGAGCTAGTCACACCGCGACAAGAAATTACTATTACTAAAATACCGGTTACCTCTAATAATTTGAGATGGATTCGAAGTTTTTCTAGTTATCTTTTAAGGTGAGCAGTGCATTCTTTATAGATTTTAATTTGCATGTTCTCACTTAGAATTAGAAGTAATTTTCATCCGTGTTAATCACAGTTTGCAGTCAGCCTATGTAGTTGGTCATATTTCAGACTATCCCCAAGCTAGTATTAGTTGGTTTAGAAATCTATTCCACTTAGTAAGATGTATGAAGATATAGGCATTTCCAATCCACCTCCATCGGCAACCCAATCATAGTTTCTATTTGTTGAAATGAAGTTAATTGTTACTCTAATTGCAAGCTAAGGATGATGTTACCAAAGATGTTCCTACTAAGGTTACGAGACAAAGTAACAATTTAAAACCATTTCAAGTGTGCATTAAATACGTTAATAATAATAACTTTCATTCCGAGACCATGCACTGACATAGGATAAGTCAACAATAAAATAAAAGAATAACGCAATAATATGCAGGTACAAATACATATAGTTGTTGATGATCGTATTGAGAAACAAGCACTGACCAAAAGTCATAAATTCTTTCAAATAATATTTAAAATTTTTCGAGCTGCTTCATAAATTGTTGCTTTCCAATATTTGAGAGATATTCGAGCAATGTATTATCCAACCTTTCATGTACATAAATCGGTGATTTTCATAAATGCTAATTTCTGTACTAATTAAGTCTCGTTTTTCATTGATCGTTTGGATAGGTAATTTAAGTGACCGGTTAATAGGTGCAGTTGTTCTGCCAATTAATGATTAACATGCGCTGTCACAATGGGGTATCTTTCGGACGACATTTCTCTGAACCAAAGACAAAAAATGTGGTTCCAGCACGATGGTGCTCCGGCGCGTTTTCGATTGCCGTTAAAGAGCATTTAGTGTGCTTGAAGCACTTATAGCTGTGTTCAAAGTACTCTAAGGACTTCAAAAGCTTTACAATAAGTGCTTTGTACTTGATATTTCGATTGTCACTTATTAGTATCCGGTGCTTTACTTTGCCAAATGCTGTATGTAGTAATTCAAGCGCTTTTATCAACGGTAGTATTTGATACTTGTGTCCTTAAAGCAACCTGTCCCAGTGCTTAGTGGTTGGTGTGACTCAGCTCAGATTGATTCTTGCTTGTTTTATAGTTTTGCTTAAGTTTTATGTAATTCTTTTGTAACAGCTTTTATTTCTTTTGTTTCCTTTTTAGGAGGAAGTTTTTTTAAGTGATTTACATTCCGGACCTGGTTCCACATACGTTGTCATTCCCTTTGGAGGAAAGATAAACAAATTAACTTATTTGAACTCAATAAATAAGATTCTGTAGATGCGTTCACAAAAATGGCTACAGAATATGTTGAGTTTCACGAACATCACAATAATAATTTTGAAGAATATAGTAGTGATGCAAGGATTAAATTAGAAAATCTTACAGTTCAAACCGGAGATTTTCTTGATTCAAAAGCAGGAATATCTTTGACAAGCAACGATATCGTGGCACAAGATATTGATAGTACTGAGAACTGTGAAAAATGCAGTGATGATGCAAACATTAAATTAGAAGACTATGTAGTTAAAACGGAAGATTCTTTTCATTCAAGAATAGGAATATCTTTGGTAAGTGACAACATCGTAGCGCAAGGTGTCTTATTGGAAAATATTAAAGTCGAAAATTTGGACGAGCCGATAAGCAAAGATATTGGTAATACTGAGGACTGTGAATTTGGTTTAGAAGAAGTAGAAGTTTTAAAGGTAGAAATATCTCCTAAAAATGAGAATGTTCCGACGTTACAACAGGACCCACTATCAGAAGATAACAAAAGGGGTGATTTTTTTGATTCAAGAGCCGGAATATCTTTGATAAGCTACGACAACTCAGCTCAGGGTATCTTATTTGAAAATATTAAACTTGAAAATTTGAACGACCAAAGCGATGACAACTTTAAGTACAAACATGAACTAACAGCTCACAAGATTTCTCATATTAAAAAGCACAACGGTGAAAAGCCTTTTACATGCGAAGTTTGTAAAAGATCATTTTCTTGGAAGGGTGGACTGAGGCGTCATATGAAAATACATACCGGCGAAAGACCATTCACTTGCGAGATTTGTAAGAAGTCATTTTGTTGGAAGAAAGGGCTGATGACTCATATTAAAATTCACACTGGTGAAAAGCCATTTACTTGCGAAGTTTGTAAAAAATCATTTTCTCTGAAGGATGGACTGACAAATCACATGAGAACGCATACCGATGAAAGGCCTTTCACTTGTGAGGTTTGTAAAATGTCATTTCGTTACAGGGGTGTATTGATGGATCATAAAAAAAAGCACACCGGCGAAAAGCCTTTTACTTGTGAGGTTTGTAAAAAGTCGTTTTCTCGGAAGAGTGGACTGAGGAATCATGTGAAAACACACGCCGGTGAAAAGCCGTTTACTTGCGAAGTTTGTAAAAAATCATTTTCTCTGAAGTATGGACTGACAAGTCATATGAGAACACATACTGATGAAAGACCTTTTACTTGTGAAGTTTGTAAAAGGTCATTTTGTTGGAAGGGAGGACTGATTAGTCATATGAAAACACACACTGGTGAAAAGCATCTTACTGCGAAGTTTGTAAACAGGCAATTGGCTGCTCTTCAGGATTAAAAAGACATTAGAAGAAGAGAATTAGTGTCGCCGATATTCATCGCTCTGGACGACCGGTTGAAGTGTCGCATAAATGACCTTATTCTCGGTGACAGGCGTATAAAAATCGTGAAAATAGCCGATTTGCGTAATGTTAGTGTTGGAACTGTGTGGAAAACGCCAGGATGCTCTCTCAAAAGGTCCGATTCAGCTGCACGATGGCCGCCATCAAAAAACGTGAGAGATGATCGGAAATGTGGGTTGCTAGGTGTTACCACTCCTCCTTATAGTCCCGACCTCGCACCGTCCGATTTTCATCTATTCAGCCCGCTCAATGAACTTGGTGCCGCATAAAAACGCGGCACCAAGTTTGAAGACAACGAAGCGGTCAAACAAGCTGTACACAAATGGCTCGGACACCAAGGTCAAGAATTCTTCAGCGCTGGAATTACAAATCCCACTAAGCGATGGGAGAAGTGCCTAAATATTGGTAGAGACTACATTAAAAAGTAGTGTAAACTTCATTGTCATTGAATAAATTGTTTTTTCCGCAGCCATTAGTCTCGTTAATTACTGAACGTCCCTCGTACGTTTAGTAGTGTTATTCTTCTGTAATTCTCACTATAACCCCGAATCACCATTCTTTTTGATGCTGGTGCTTTAAGTCGTTTACAATATTATTGAATTCTTTCTCGGTTGTTCTACTATTTCCTCTTCTGTGTTATTTTTTTGATCTTGATTGTTGTTATCTTCTGTGTTTGTCATGCTCTCTAGATAATCTTACCATTTTCCTGTATATTAGTAATTGTTTTTCTTCTGTTGTGTTTTTTGATTTGTGTGTTTTAGTGTTATTCTTATAGTATTTTTCTAGCTCATCCATCGTGTCTATTCATCTTTATTTCTTCTATTTCATTCCTTATTTTTTTTTGTAGGTTTCGTAGTGTTCTTCTTTATTTGATCCTATCCGTTTCAGCCTTGCTTCTACCTCCTTTATCATGATTTAACACTCATTATCGAACCAATAGCTTTTCTTCTCTATTTGTTTTCTGTTTTTATTGATATAATGTCACATTTCATATTTGCACACCCTCTTGATTTTTAGCTACTATATACAGTGTTGGTATCACATGTTTTAATAGCTATATTCAAGTATAGTTGAACACGAATGCGGATCTTTAATCTCTGTTCAACAGTATTAAGGGATAATTTACATTTATAAATATTAATTCTTTACCTATGTACTAGAGCAACGCAACTGCACTGAAAGCCAGTGGCGGACGCATAAAAGTTTACACAAAATAAATTAAATGTGATACGTGCTCAAACACTTACCATTTTAAGAGTCGTCCGTGAAATCACAAAGTGGTTAATGTCTATTTAATATTTGTAACATTAGATATGTTTCCAATGTTGTTTCGGCAAATTGAGTGCGGCGTGAAGAAAAAGTGTTTTTGTATGCCGAAAACGAACGTTCTACATCTAGTGACGTTATATTTGCATAAGTAAAATAATCTCTCAAATAACTTAACGGTTCTGCTGACGCACCTTCACAAATTTGTCTTAATGTGCCAAAATCAGAGGCATAGTCTATGAAATTCCCGAATACGTTTTGGGGATTTGACAAACACAGCTTTTGTATGTGCTATTAGAGCGTCTACCTCGGGATAACATTTTCTAATACTATCTGCTACGAGACTGAGAGTATGAATTTTACATGTAATATGCAACAAGTTAGCACAATGTTTTTTAAGAGATCGAACTACAGCAAGCATGTTTGCGGCACCATCACTCATAAACATCAATAGTTGATTTGTTGAAAGTTCAAACTTTTCCAATGTATTTAACACCAACATTGAAATTACTTCGGTAGTGCATTGTTGTATTCGTCTGGAAGCTAGTAAAATTGAGGGTAACGGTCGATGTGGTTCCATTGTGCGTACCATTATATTAACCACAGAATGTTTTTTACGATCTGTTGTTTCGTCTACACAAAACCCCGTTTTTTATCTTGCAATTCCGATTTAATTCTTTTCTCGACATGCTCACGAGCAGACGGCACAATTCTCTGTAATGTTCTCACTTGGTAACTTAAAGTCCGAATATTCATTCCAAAACGAGATGTATGCTTTCTTCCTTAGTAAATGAAATGGTAAATTACATGGAATAAACACATAAATTAAATTTAAATTTGTCATAATCTCGTGTGGAATTTTTTTTTGAAACATGCCCTGCACTATTTACGTGCCGTAGACAATCACTTTTCGACCAACATATTAAATCTATTTTACACACTACACATCGAATTTTAACGCCATCACATTTTAAATCAGGCATTTCTGCAATAAATTCTCTTATTGTGTCCAACTTTATCTCCCAACTCCAAACGTAGAACTACGATATAGTATACGACAGCGTAGATGCATACACAACAGATCGGCTTTCGAGTCGCAGTTATACTGACGCTTATACCGAATTGTCCCGGCCGTGTTTATTTTGTGTAAACTTTTATGCGTCCGCTACAGGCTTTCAACGCAGTTTGCGTTGCCCTACTATGTATTTATATAATTGGAAAGGTTGAGAACAAAATACTTTTTGTATTTACGTCGAATATTGCAAATAAATATGTATAAGTAACAGGTGCAAGTTGTAATCGTTTGTACGTAGTTCTGTTAATTCTGTAATGGATTTTAAATATAAATTTAAAATGGATGAGTTCTCGCTTACGCCGTGTTAGTTTTCGGTATACTTGCAAGTAGCGCTAGAATACGTGTTTACCTCCTCTGCCGGAGTTACTATACAATATTTTATGATCTAGTTCTTCATCATTTATTCATGCACACCAAATTTAAGCTACATTTACAATTTAGGATATTCTACCCGATACTTTCCCAGTTGGCTGTATCCGTTTGATAAATATACCCTTGCTATTAGTGATAGGAAATACCGCTCCCCTCCTGGAACGTTCCTTTCACGATCTCGACACAAAAATATAAGGACAAAATACCGTTATCGTTTCAGCGACATTAACTTTCCATAGGAACGCTGTGAATATAAATCGTGAGGTTTCCGAGGGTGGTTGCCTTTGCTTGGGTGTCGCGCTACAGCGTAACCTTTCAAGGTAACGATGGAGATGCTTATCGTTTGGGCGATGTTACCGTCCCACAGGAACACCGCGAATGTAAACCGCTACCGTTCCGCAACCTGCATCAGCCCCTGGTTCCGAAGTAACCTGATATTTTGGTATTGCGAAGAGCGTCACGCCGCGACAACAAAGTACTGTTATTAAAATACCGACCTACCAATGATAAGAAGTCCAACAAAGTTTGAAGTGGCTTTGAAGTTTTTTTTAATCTTTTAAGGTGAGCGGGCGCATTCTTTCTAGATTCTAATTTGCATGTTTTTACTTAGCAGTAGAAGTAATTTTCATCACTGTTATTCACAGTTTATAGTCATTTTAGACTATTCCTAACCTAGTACTTGTGGGTTTAGAAACTTATTCCTCGCAGTAAGATGTATGAAGATATATACATTTCCAATCTATACCCATCGTCAACCCAATCATAGTTCGTATTTGATGAAACAGAGTTAATTGTTACTCTAACTACAAGGTAACTGGATGATGTTACCAAAGACGTTGCTACTAAGGTCACGAAACAAAGTAATAATTTAAAGCCATTTCAAGTGTACACTTCTGTTAGTTAATACATTAACAGTAATAACTTTCATCCTGAGATCCAAGCACTGACATAGGATAAGTCATCATGAATTTATATTTACAAGCAATAAAATAAAAGAATAACGCAATAATATGCAGGTGCAACCACAGCTTGTAAATTCTTCGAACTAATATTTAAAAGATATTTTTCGAGCTGCTTCATAAATTGTCGCTTCCCAATATTTCGAAGATATTCAGGCAATCTATTGTCCAACTTTTTACCTATATAAATAGGGGATTTTTCATATATACTAATTAATTTTCATTAAATCTCTGCTACAAGTAGAATATTCACGAGTCTGTCCTACTTTAACAGTAGCCGAATTATTAAATACGTATTTTGTACAATGATATAATAATAAATGGCTTAGACACCCCTCCTGGGGATTTCGCAGCTTCAGATGAAAGTTTCTAAATCCCTCATTAAGGGGAGGATCAGTCCCTGTTCCTTCCTATTCCTCTCTTTTGCGTATCCTTCTCCACTCCGTTCTATCTTTAGCTTTTTCTTTTGCCTTATCGATCCCTATCCTCTTCAAGTCTTCCCTCACTTCACTCATCCAGTTAGATCTAGGTCTCTTCCCCTCCTTCTTTTTCCCGATGGCTCCCAATTTGTTATTATATTTAATATCTTGCCCTCTCTCGCTCTCCACATATGGTCCAACCTATTTGCTGTTTTATCTTCTTAACTATATCTTCTCCACATTCTTTCGCTACTTCCTCGTTTGTTCTTATCCTATATTCCAAATTTTTCATTCTAACTGGTCCAAGTATTGATCTCAGTATTCTTCTCTCCGCGACTCTTAAATTTTCTTCATCCCTTTTTGTCATTGTCAGTGTTTCCGCTGCGTACATTATCACTGGTCTTATGGTTGTTCTATAAATTTTTATCTTTGTTTCTCTGAAAGATTTTTCTTCTTGGTAGGTGTTTATTTATATGTAGAGCTTTGTTGGCTGCCGTTGTTTTCTCCTTTATTTCCATTTCTCTATTACCCTCATTTGTAATGGTGACTCCCAAATATTTGAACTTGTCTACTTCCTCAAAGGTATACTCCCCCACTCTAATTTTTCTGTTGCTCGGCTTTTTTCCTATTCTCATTATTTTTGTCTTGTTCTCATTTATTTTCAATCCCATCCTCTTACCTTCATCTACTATTTCTTTTAAGATGCTATTCATTATCTCCCTCTTTTTTGCCACGATTACTACGTCATCAGCGTACGCTACTAATTGTCTTCCTCTTGTTCTTATTGTACCCTTATTGACTCTTCTGATGATGTACTCCAGTACTATATTAAATATGGTGCAATGATATACAGGCTGTCAAAAGAAAAGTATCGCAAACCTTGAGGGGGAAAAGTTTAGCCCAAAATATGCAGAAAAGTCTTAGTGGCATTGTTTGGAGTATCCTCCATGAGCAGCAGATTTACTCCTACTATGTACAACGATTGGAGGCGATAAATCCACCAGATCATCAAGCATATTAGGTTCTTTGTCTCTGGTTTCTACCACAATTATGCTGAGTATCCCAATTTTGCTACCAATATTCTTTTTACTTACGAGGTCGGGTTTACTCAGACTGAAGTCTTAACATTTCCACAGTACCCATGTATGGGCCGATGAAAGTCGCAATGCTATTATGGAATCCAGACAGGTTTCATTGAACATTTGGATTGGTATTTTGAGCGTCAAGTTAATAGGTCTAGCTGTTCTACCAAGCAGATCACACAATGGGGTATCTTTTGGACGACATTCCTTTGAACCAAAGACAAGACATGTGTGAGAATGTTCGTGTAAATGGGGCTACGTCTAGTAAATTAAAACCCGATATAGGCGTCCCCCAAGGATCGGTACTGGGCCCAACATTGTTTCTCATCTATATCAACGACCTTGCTTGTTATATTCGAAAAGAAAATATTGTAATAGTAAATTATGCGGATGACAGTAACATTTTAATTATGGCGAAAACAAAATCTGATGCAATAGAGAAGGTTATTAGTATACAGTGTTTTCCACTAAGAGTGCGGATCGGCGATATCTTGGAAACTACAATAGCGATAATGATAGGAAAAAATTTGTCATTGGTAAAGTGGCAAAGGGAAATCCAGTGAAAATATTTTCAAATTCCAAGTATGACCGCTAGGGGTCGCACTTGCTAGGGTCAACCGTAAATTTTAAGTTAGCTGGTAAAAGTTCTAGGATTAAGTATAATTTTAAATGCTCTATTAAAAAGCTCAGTTAATTACTTATCACTTTGATTAAAGACGTTTTGTCATATTGTGAGTAATAAGTGCAGTAGGCGTTGCCGAATCATGTAAAACTAAAACTGTCTGAAATGGCATGGCACTTGTTAATGTTCACGAAACGTACCAGATAGTGTTATTCCCTACTGCATGAGTTTTTCTCAATTATCTCTAAAAATTCAAATGCAACAATATGCTTTCCTTGTGTTGTGTTTGAAGAGTTTTGACAGATTAGTGGCGAAAACCGCGTAGTGATATCTTTTTCCTTTTTCCAGTTAACGAAAACAGACCATTATCAGTAATAATTTCCTTATTAGTTTCAAATACCTATTTAATAATATCGAAACTTATCTTGGTTGGCCATGAAACAAAGGAATGATAAGAATAAGAAAATGTAGCAGTTACAAAATAAACAAATAAATGACAGCAATGCAAAACCAAGACAGTACCAATAGTATATAATACTTGAAATGAAAATAAACAATTACTTAAATGAGATACTGCCTGGAGCCATGTTACCCATCGCGTTATTATAGGCTGAGGTAGTGGTGGTAATTTCGGACACAATTGTTTGAATACACGGATGTGTTTGGGAGATTTGATGAACACTTTTTTGGTAGATGCTATTAATTTATCCACCATCAGATACTTCTTTCGAATGGTTTCTGCTACGAGGTGACATGCGTGTATGAGGCACGTTATGTGAAGAAGAGTCGGAAAGCATATTTTCAACATCCTACCAACTCTCAGCGTTGTTGCGGCTCCGTCAGTAACGAACATTGTGACTACGAGTTGAAAATTACCTCTACCCACGCTGCTACCGCTACGCTACTGCCATTCGGTACCACCTTTTTAACAAAGTCTATTATTATTATTAATGTGGTTTCAGCATGATGGCGCTCCGGCGCATTTTTCAATTGCCGTTGAAGAGCATTTAGTGTGCTTGAAGTACTTATGGCGATGCTGGAAGTACTTTCAGGATTTCAAAAACTTTACAACGGACAATACTTCTACTGTCTACTTCTATTGTCACGTATCAGGATCCACTGCCTTACTTTTTGAAATACTGTATTGGGTAATTCAAGCACTTTCATAAATGGAAGTATTTTATTCTTTGATTTGTTAAAGCACCCTGCCTCAGTGCTTATCGGTGTTATCTAGCTCAAATTGATTCTTGTTTGTTTTGTAGTTTTATGTAATTTTGTTAACAACTTTTATTTCTTTTGTTTCATTTTTAGGAGGAAGTTTTTTAATGTGATTTACATTCCGGACCTGGTTCCACATACGTTGCCATTTCCTTTGGAGGAAAGAGAAGCAAATTAAAGTAGTTAAAGTTGAAGAAATAGACCTAATTTTGGGTTATATTCTATTATTTCAATAAGCAAAATTCTGTTAATGCATTCACAAAAATGGCTATAGAATATGATGAGTTACATGAACATTACAATAACAACTTTGAAGAACGCACTAGGGATGCAGACATTAAATTAGAAGATTGCATAGGTCAAACGGAAGATTCTATTGATTCAAAAGCAGGAATATCTTTGATAAGCGACAACATCGTAGCGCAAAGTGTCTTATTCGAAAATATTAAAGTTGAAAACTTGGACGAGTTGTTAAGCAAAGATATTGGTTGCACTGAAAACTGTGAAAAATACAATAGTGACACAGACATTAAATTAGAAGATTGTAAAGTTCAAACGGGAGATTCTCTTGATTCAAAAGCAGGAATATCTTTGATAAGTGACGACATCGTAGCGCAAAGTGTCTTATTGGAAAATATTAAAGTTGAAGATTTGAACGACCAATGCAAACATGAACTAACAGCTCACAAGATTTCTCATATTAAAAAGCACTCCGGTGAAAAGCTTTTTACTTGCGAAGTTTGTAAAAGATCATTTTCTCGGAAGAGTGGACTGAGGCGTCATATGAAAACGCATACGGGTGACAGGTCTTTTATTTGCGAGATATGTAAAAAGCCATTTTCTTGGAAGAGTGACCTGAGCCGTCATGTGAAAACACATACCGGTGAAAGACCTTTTACTTGCGTGATTTGTAAAAAGTCATTTTCTGAGAAGAGTAAGCTGACGACTCATATTAGAACACACACTGGTGAAAAGCCGTTTACTTGCAAAGTTTGTAGAAAATCGTTTTCTGTTAAGGATGGACTGACAATTCATATGAGAACACATACCGGTGAAAGACCTTTTACTTGCGAGATTTGTAAAAAGTCATTTTCTGAGAAGAGTAAGCTGACGACTCATATTAGAACACACACTGGTGAGAAGCCGTTTACTTGCAAAGTTTGTAGAAAATCGTTTTCTGTTCAGGATGGCCTGACAATTCATATGAGAACACATACCGATGAAAGGCCTTTTACATGTGGAGTTTGTAAAATGTCATTTCGTTACAGGGGTGTATTGATGGATCATAGAAAAAAGCATACCGGTTGTAAGGGGTCTACTCGTCAGGATAACAAAAATAACTGCAACTTATTTAACAATAACGTTTAATATTCCGCCATTTTGGTTACATGTCCACACATAAGTACTACATTCTAGCCTTACGGTGCTCTACTCTTAATACTACTAACTGTTGTACTGCTCTGCCCCTGTCCGCGCCTAAATTCGCTTGTCTATATACATAACGGCCACCGAGCTGGCAACTTAAAAATATAAAAACGACTAGGCACATCATTACAAGAACACCAACTGTAAGTATCAAAATAACTATTAGTAAAATGTGGTGCCAACCCAAGATTATATCTTACAACTCGGCCAGCCTGACAGCTGATCGTTAGATCAGGGTGTGGATACACTAAATTTAATCATCTAGTGCTTAATATTATTTCTAAACAAGTGAAAACTTAAGATGCTGACGGATTATTTTCAGACCAAGGTCTAATGCGACTACTTTCGAAAATACCTTCGAAAGGTGTTTGCGACAACTGAAATCCTTCAACATCTTTTACAACGTATCGATCATTACCAATGCATTTGCTTATAATATAAGGACCTTTAAACTTTGGTGCCAACTTTCTACTCGTGCCTGTAGCACCAACGGTATTTGTGATCATTACGTGATCGCCTACGGAATAAACGCAAGGGGTACGATGGTTCTGATTGAAATACCGCGCATTGTACTGTTGCGTTCTTGCAATATTCTCCGCCGCAATTTCTCTGGCGAGGGAAATCTCTCCGGCCCTCCTCCATTTCTATAATATCTCGTAAGCAATCTATTACCTTACTCCTCTGGTTAATTCCGAAAAGCAATCTAAATGGCGTATCTCCAGTGGACTTATTGACAGTATTATTTATATTAAATTCCACTCCATCAAGCACTTCGTCCCACTGGTCGGTTCCTGCAACAATTTTTGCGATCATCGGGGTAATCACGCGATTTACACGTTCTACTTGGCCATTCGCCCTAGGCGTGCCAGTAGCAACCAAAACGTGTTCCACGTTCCACTCAGCCATAGCTTCTTTAAAAAGGTGTGAGGTAAACGCTGAACCTCGATCTGATATCAACCTTTTTGGGCAACTGTAGCTTCTAAAGTACGACTCTATATGTCTAATGGATTCGTGCGCGTCAACCGACTTGCATGCATATAATCTAGTAAATTTGGTAAAAGCTTCTACAATGACCAGTATATACTTTTTACCGTATCGTGTCTTCTCATAGGGTCCTACGTGATCCACATGAACGGTGTTTAACGGGATATCACCTTTTGGTATTGAATACAAAACTCCCTCTTTTTGCCTAGAATTTGGTGAATATGCAATGCATTTTAAACAATTTCCGATATATTGTTTAATTTTGTCCTTAAGTTTTGTAAACCAATAACTACGTTGAATCAATTCAGCCATTTTTTCCACGCCGAAATGGCCCATTTCGTCGTGATACTTTCTTAAAATTTGATGTTCCATTACCTTTGGGACAACAAACAGTAAACGATCGCCATGCTTTCTATACACCAAGCCATTATTTAATTCGTAAAACGGACTTTCTTGTTTTTCCAGTGATCGTATAATGCTTTGTATGTCGGAATCAGCATTCTGCTTAAACTGCAACGTCTGTTCTAGAGTAAGATCATCTAAAACCATGATCATACGGCTTAAAGCGTCTACATGGTTCATTCGAGTAGCAGGTCGATGCTCGATACTAGAGTTAAAGTCTTGCAAATATAAAACCCATCGCATGATTCTCGGTACTACATCTTTCTTTGCAAAAGTTTGTTTGATGCTGTTACAATCTGTTATAATCTTGAATTTGATACCTCTCAAATAAATGTCAAACCTCTGTAGCGCGTATACAATTGCCAAACATTCCAGCTCATAGCTGTGGTACCTCGACTCGGGTTCCGTTGTTCGTTTACTAAAATAACTAATGGGATGCAAGTTACCATCTACCTGCTTCTGTAATAAAATTGCACCAAACCCGTGGCTGCTTGCATCGCAATGCAATTCCGTCTCTGCAGTTGGAGAATAGATCGCTAGAACCGGAGTTTCTACCAACTTCTGCTTCAATGTTTCCATGGCGTTGAGCTGTAGTTCGCCAAATTCATATTTTGCGTTCTTCTTTAAGAGATCATATAACGGCTTTGCTATAATTGAAAAATCTTTTACAAACCTACGAAAGTATGAACAAAGACCCACGAAGCTGTGGACCTGTCTCACATTTTCAGGTACGGGGTATTTGACAACTGCCGAAATACTTGCAGGGTTTGGTTTAATTCCTTTCTCATTGATCACGTAACCCAGATATGTTATTTCAGATTGTAAAAAACTACATTTTTCTAATTTCAATTCTAATAAGTTATCTATTAAAATTTGGAAAACTTCTTTTAAGATCTGTATATTTTCTTCAAAAGTATCAGTAGCTATCATTATGTCGTCTAGATAAATCAAAACTTTCTTTTCCTCTATTAATTCTTTAAACAATTCAGCAATGAAGCGCGCAAAAATAGACGGGCTATTGCAAAAACCAAACGGAAGTTTGAGATACTCAAATTGACCTTGTGGAGTTACGAAAGATGTAAACTTGGTGGAATTTTCATCAAGGGAAATATTGTAAAATGCATCTTTTAAATCTAACTTGCTATACCATCGTTTACCTTTCATACTATCTATTTGGTCATCGATTGAGGGAATTGGGAATCGATCTTTTATGGTGACTTTATTTAAGTCTCTGAAGTCAACACATAAACGTTTCTGACCATCCTTCTTGTTTACTAGTACAATCGGGGATGAATATGGTGAACAACTTTTCTTTATGATACCACGATCTAACAACTCTTTCACCATTTCATTTACTACTTGTTTATCACAATAGGATAATCTACGCGGGCGATAGAAAAAGTTGGCATGGTTTGGTTCTAACCTAATGTTAGCACTGAAATCTGTTCTTGGCGTATCTTTACGTCCAGGGTCTACATAACAAGATCTAAACATATTTAAAAATTCTAGTCTTTGTCTCGGATTGAGATGGTCTAAATCTAAATCAATTTCCCTCGTATCGTCCACTTCTATTAACATTAATTCATGTATTACATTCTGACTAATGCATGGTTCTAAAGAAAGACTATCTCTATAAAATTTAATACAAATCGAAGGGTTAGATATAAAATCCCTTCCCAACAAACATTGGTAACTCATTGAGTCGTCATCAACCACATAAAATGTAATGGGTATAGTACAGTTCTTACATACAATATTATGTGAAAATAAACCAACAATATTTAAAATGGAATTATTAATCCCGATAAAATTATGAGAATGAAAATAAGGTCTTACATATGATTGTGGTACAAACTGTTTCTTTAGTAAGGAAATTCCGCTACCAGAATCCACAATGGCCTGTAGTCCTAGTTCGTGGTCATCCAGATTCAAGTTGATTTGAAGACAATAGGCAGGAGTTACATGAAGGTGTTGCTCCACCAACAGGGTCGCATTTGATGCTTCGTTACTTCTTGGCTGCTTCTTGGGACATTCATTCTTCATATGGCCTTCCATTTTGCAGACGAAACATGTTGGAACTCGTTTGGGTTTCGTACAACTTCGGGAAATATGACCATGTTCTCCACAATTAAAACATTTACCTTGTTCGGTCTTGATTGGTGGCTTCTTGTCTCTGCTTCTTTCACCAGCACCGCTTTCATCCTTTGCTTCCGGAGTATTGGATCTTCTTGCATCATTTCTTGTGCTACCATAGAAACGTTCACTTCTCTTGGTCTCCATTACCTGGTACTCATGTATGCGATGTAATAATTCTTCTACGGAACTTATTTGCAAAGGGAAAATTGCATCACATAATTGTCTAGATCGTAAACCGACTAGAACCTCTTCTTTAATTTCGGAGGCTTCCATCTTCAAGTCCAAACATAGTTTAACCTTTTCGTGAAAGTAACTGTCTAATCCTTCGTTCTTCTTTTGCATCCTTTCTTTCATTTGTTGCCACTTCGATGACTGAGTTTCTTTAATAACGAACATATGTTTGAATTTCAGTACAAAGTCATGCCATGTATTGAGCTGCTTAACGTTAGCTAAGTACCATTGTTTTGCTCCATCTACTAAACGTGTTCGAGCTGTTTCCAAAATATAATTGTCTGGCAACTCATGCAATAACTTCACACTATCTAGTTGCTTCAACCAGTCTCTCGCTTGTGACAAACTACCATCAAATGTCGGAATTCTCGATAATAAATCAGGCATTATCGAAGCATTAAAAGGAACGGACACACCTTTTTGTACAAGCTGTTGCATCATACCTTCCATAACTTGGTCTCGTCGTTTATTTTCTAGAATCATCATCTCGAACATCTTACAAACGTCTACATTTTCGTTACTTGCCGAATTATGACTGCCACACGCCAAACTGGGGTTCACTCGCTCCTCGTGCTCTGGAACACCGGTTGTGGTTTCCACGCTTCTTTGAAAGTTTCAAACTCATCCATCTCGTCAACCGCTCTCTATCCCACTTCTGATAGATGTAAGGGGTCTACTCGTCAGGATAACAAAAATAACTGCAACTTATTTAACAATAACGTTTAATATTCCGCCATTTTGGTTACATGTCCACACATAAGTACTACATTCTAGCCTTACGGTGCTCTACTCTTAATACTACTAACTGTTGTACTGCTCTGCCCCTGTCCGCGCCTAAATTCGCTTGTCTATATACATAACGGCCACCGAGCTGGCAACTTAAAAATATAAAAACGACTAGGCACATCATTACAAGAACACCAACTGTAAGTATCAAAATAACTATTAGTAAAATGTGGTGCCAACCCAAGATTATATCTTACACGGTGAAAAGCCTTTTACTTGCGAGGTTTGTAAAAAGTCATTTTTTCGGAAGAGTGGACTGATGAGTCATATGAAAACACACACCGGTGAAAAGCCGTTTTCTTGCGAAGTTTGTAGAAAATCGTTTTCTGTTAAGGACAGACTGACAATTCATATGAGAACACATACCGGTGAAAGACCTTTTACTTGCGAGATTTGTAAAAAGTCATTTTTTGAGAAGAGTAAGCTGACGACTCATATTAGAACACACACTGGTGAGAAGCCGTTTACTTGCGAAGTTTGTAGAAAATCGTTTTCTGTTAAGGATGGACTGACAATTCATATGAGAACACATACCGATGAAAGGCCTTTTACATGTGGAGTTTGTAAAATGTCATTTCGTTACAGGGGTGTATTGATGGATCATAGAAAAAAGCATACCGGTGAAAAGCCTTTTACTTGCGAGGTTTGTAAAAAGTCATTTTTTCGGAAGAGCGGACTGATGAGTCATATGAAAACACACACCGGTGAAAAGCCGTTTTCTTGCGAAGTTTGTAAAAAATCATTTTCTCTGAAGTGTGGACTGAGAACTCATATGGGAACACATACTGATGAAAAACCTTTTAGTTGTGAAGTTTGTAAAAAGTCATTTTATGTGAGGGATCGACTGAATAAACACATGAAAACACACACTGGTGAAAAGCGTCTTACTGCGAAGTGTGTAAACCAGCAGTTGGCCTTCAGGACTAAAAAGACGTGAGAGTGCATACGAGGAATTTCCGTTATTCTTGTAAATTGTGTGCAGCTAAATCTAAGAGCTTACAAAGTGTAAGACGACATAAAACTGCAAATTAAAAAAGAGAGCAAGTGTCACCGATATTCACGACTGGTTGAACTGTCGACCGACGCGCAACAAAATCACAAAAATACAATAACTTGATAGAAAGGCAACTCTGGCCATGGATGTGGTCCCATATTTTAGCACCTCCCGTAGACATACCGGAAACTACCGATAGAACACGCGGTCTACTTATCTTAAATTTTCTTCAATTTTCGTCAAATTCTGTACTTAATACAAATATTAGAGCACAAAACACAAGTTTTGATTTGCCTATACATACATTTATTAGCAGGATTCAAGACTAGATATGACACAGTACTTTAAAAGATTTTTTTTTCTTGAGTTTAGCGGCGTTATCGTTAAATATACTGTAGTTAATTAAAGCATAATTTTAACGTTTTCCACAATCTTTATTGTCTTCTCCAGAAATACATTTACGTTTTTGATTGTGGTTCATATGGTGGAGTTCTACAATTCCTAAAAGTTGTTTATTAACAACAGTTAAAAATAGCAACGAATATATGTGTTGTGTTTGTTATATCAAATTTTAAACATTTTAAGATAGTGCACAGAAGACTGGATTACCTACATATCTTCTTCAAAGTATAGTTGTGGGCATGTATTTCTGAAGAAGACGATAAAGATTGTCGAAACGTTAAAATTATTTTTAATGAAGTTAATTGAGTTTTAATGAACTCTAACTGCAATATATTTAACGATAAAGCCGCTAAAATCAAGAAAAAAAATCTTTTAAATTATTGAACAAGGAACGGCTAAGAAAACGAAATATAACTGACACAGTATTTGTAGGGTGTATGCATGCTCTTCGATATAGAGAAAATACATTGTCCACATTAATGCAAAAATATTGCATTGCGAATTTCCCTAGAAGGCTGAAAAAACTTGCCGACCCATTAAATTGGGGTCTATGACGATGATACTACAAATAAACATATTTTTAAATAACATAATTTACAAATACCATAAACAATAAACGCACCTATTGCTGTAGTCCTAATGCTTGTAATTGTTAAATTTGTCCGTACAGGCAGCTGTGAAAGGACCGATTTTTAAACGAAAACTTCAAGTAACAGAACTAAACGAGTACGAAATGAAGAAATCTATTATAATTCTCTGAAAAGTACAGACCATCATACAGACGAAGATCCAAAACTAAACAGGAACGCGGCATGAACTTGCCGAATAACATTTTCAACCACAGTTACTATAGTTACAAACATATTACAAACTTTGAAATCCTAGTTTCAAACCAATTATGAAAGAGATAGATATAGGTTAGTTTGCGGTATATCTACGAGAGAAGCCAAAATAATGCTCTCGTTGAATTCCAAGAGCCCTCCACCTCCTGATCGCATAAATGAACTTATTCTCGATGATAGGCGTATAAAAATCGTGACAATAGCTGATTTGCGTAATGTTAGTGTTGGAACTGTGTGGCAAACGCCAGGGTGCTCTCTCAAAAGGTGTGATTCTGCCGCATGATAACGGCCGCTTCCAGAAAACGCGAGAGATGATTGAAAATTTGGGCTAGGAAATGTTGCCACTCCCCCTTATACCCCCGATCTCGCACCGTCCGATTTTTATCTATTCGGCCCGCTCATAGAGTTTTTACGCAGCACCAAGTTCGAAGACAACGAGACGGTCAAACAAGCTGTACACAAGTGGCTCGGACGCCAAGGTCAAGAATTCTTCAGCATTGGAATTGGAAATCTCGCAACGCGATGGGAGAAGTGCGTAAATGTTGATGGGGACTACATTGAAAAGAAGTGTAAATTTCATTGTCATTGAATAAATTGTTTTTTTCCATAGCCATTTGTCTCGTTAATTACTGAACGTCCCTCGTACATTTAACAGTGTTATGCTTCCGTAATTCGCATGTTTCGTAAGGTCACCCTTTTTTGGTATTGGTATTATAACCCCGAATCACCATTCTTCTGACATTGTTTCCTGCTCACATATTTTGATAACTAGTTCTTGTATTCTTTCCCTCAATTTTTTAGCTATTAGTAATGTTCTTTGATCCTGGTGCTTTTCTAATTTAAGTCAATTATATTATTGAATTCCTGCTCAGTTGGTTGTTCTACCACTTCCTCTTCTGTGTTATTTTTTTTTAATGTTCACCTTCTATGTTTGTCATGCTCTCTAGATAATCTTGCAATTTCTCTTTATATTAGTAATTGTTTTTCTTCTGTGCTGTTCTTTGATTCGTATGTATATTTTAGTGTTATTCTTATAGTATTTTTCTAGCTCATCCATCGTGTCTACTCATTTTTGTTTCCTCTATTTCATTCCTTATTTTTTTATAGGTTTCGTAGTATTCTTCTTTATTTGATCCTATCCATTTCAGCCTTGCCTCTCTCTTCTCCTTTATCATGATTTCGCATTCATTATCAAACCAATAGTGTTTCTTCCCTATTTGTTTTCTGTCTTAGAGGATAACTTACATTTATAAACATTAATTCATATTTCCTAGAAAAAAAAAACAGGTTAAATTTATAGTTCGTTTTCGAATTCAGCGCTTGTTTTGTACAAATTCTTGGGTACTTTTAATAACTCGTAGTATGCAGTAATACCAAATCAAATGTTCAAACGTCAATAAAACTGAAAGTAGCACTTTGTAATCCGATTTTTAAGTACTTCCTATTCATTTTCTGAAAAAACGAAAGGTCATTTTGGATTCCCTGTTAATGCATATATAATTTCCCAATTCGTTGATCATCATTTGGAACCTTTGCCGTCGAACATCCACACTACCGGTGCCCGACAACTGCATCTCATTTGTCTTTTTTTTATTTTTGTTGATAAATGAGATGTTTTAGTCCATTCTGCACTTCTATTTTCATTGTTTGACAAAATTAAACAAACGAAACAAAAGAATACATGTTTATCATGCCTAGACACCCCGTTATTTTTTTTATATTCAACCTTAAACCACAACTATACATTTTTTTAATGTAAATTTGATAGTAGGGATGGGCGATGATTCAGGACATGCATGTTACAATGTACACAATACGCAAGGAAATCGACTAGAGAATCGAAGAGCTGTCCGCGCCCTCCCGCTCGCGCCACGTTAGTTTCCAGTATTACTGTATTCTATGATCTGTGTCTTCATTATTTATTCATGTACTGATTCTGCAGGCTTACCCACTATCAACCATATCTAAATGTATCACCAAATGTAAGTTACTTTTACAATTTAGGATCTTCAACCCGATACTTATCCAGTTGGCTGTACGCCATTGACATTTACGGTTGCTATTAGTGATGGCAAATACTGCTCTCCTCCTGGAACGTTCCTTTCACGATCAGACAAAAATCCTTTGACAAAATACTGTTATGGCCACAGTGAAGCTAATGTTCCACAGGGAGGTGTGAATATAAATCGCGATTTTTCCGAGGATAGTCGACTTTGCATCGATCCTGTTTTAACACTACAGTGCTACGTTCCAAAGTAAAGATGGAAATGCTTATCGTTTGAGCGATATTACCGTTCCACAGGAACAATGCGAATGTAAACCGCAATGTTCTGCGTCGCCCGACAGCTAATCTTTGCAAAGTAACGAGTTATTTTGGTATTATGGGGCGCGTCACACCGCAACAACAAAATACTGTTACTAAAATACCGGTGTACTTCCAATAATAAGCCAAACAAAGTGTCAGGCGGCTTGGAAGTTTTTCTATTTACTTTTAAGGTGAGCGGGGGCATTCTTCATAGATTCTAATTTGCATGTTTTCATTTAGAATTAGAAGTAATTTTCATCCGTGTTAATCACGGTTTATAGTCAGCCGATATAGTTGGTCATATTTTAGACTATCGCTAACTTAGTACTTGTTGGTTTAGAAATCAATTCCTCCCAGTAAGATGTGTGAAGATATAAACATTTCCAATCCACCTCCATCATCAACCCAATCATAGTTTTTATTTGTTGAAATGTAGTTAATTGTTACTCTAATTGCAAGCTAACTGGATGATGTTACCAAATATGTTGCCACTAAAGTTACGAGACAAAGAATTTAAAACCATTTCAAGTGTGCGTTAACACTCCTGTTATTAAATACATTAATAATAATAACTCTCGTTCTGAGACCATGCACTGACATAGGATAAGTCATGGTGAATTCATTTCTGCAAACAATAAAATAAAAGAATAACGCAGTCATATGCAGCTACTAATACATATAGCTGTTGATGATCGTATTGAGAAACAAGCACTAACCAGAAGACATAAATTCTTCCAAATAATAATTAAAATTTTTTGAGCTGCTTCATAAATTGTTGCTTTCCAATATTTTAGAGATATTCGGGCAATGTATTGTCCAACTTTTCATATACGTAAATAGGTGATTTTTCATATATGCTAATTTCTATACTAATTAAGTCTTGTTAAATCTCTGCTACATGAAGGATATTTATGAATCTGTCCAACTTTAACAGCAGCTGAATTATTAAATACGTATTTTGTACAATGATATACAGGCTGTTAAAAGAAAGTATCATAAACCTTGAGGAGGAAAGGTAAAATATGCAGAAAAGTCTTAGTGAGCATGCATCGCAAATGGACAGTTTCAGAGTTACAGAAGATTGTTCCATTTAGTAGCAATTGTGCACGTTTTCCGCTGATATCTTCTTTCGTTAGCAAAAAGTTGCATTTTCTTATTGTAGTCATAGATTCTGTCCAGTTTGTAGGTGATATTCTGTGGTTCTTGCCCAATTCTAGTAGTTTTCTAACGCACTAGCACGGCCATGCATTTCATGTATGGTCGTGCCAATGAGAATACAACGTCTTTATGTTGACGCTCATCCCAATCGCCAAACCCCTTCAGTTCGTCTTTCTGTCATTAAGACTACACCAAAGATTGCGTGATGCCGGTTCATTTCATGATTCCGGGACACCAAGGTTGGTTCCCACCCTGGAGACAGAAAAGGCAATTTTAGCACAGAATTGGGAGACGAGTTTGTCGAGAGGAATTGCTGTTTTCTTGTTTGGAAAATTTTCCCACGAGCAGCAGTTTTACCCCTACTATGTACAGCGAGTGCAGGCCAAAATCCACCTGATCTCAAGCATGTTAGGTTCTTTTTTCCCTATTTTCTACGCAATGATGCTAAGTATCCCAATTTTGCTGCCAATACTCTTTTTATTCACGCACGTGTGAGCTGACGAAAGTCCTCATGCATTTATGGAATCCAGACATTAGCTTCGTTTTTCATTGAACATTTGGATAGGTGTTTTAAGCAACAGGTTAATAGGTCCAGTTGTTCTACCACTTAAAGGTTAACATGCGCTGCCTACCTAAACTTTCTGCAGAACACAAGGGGGGTATCTTTTGGACGACATTCCTCTAAACCCAAAGACAAGAAATGGGGTTTCCCAAACACGAGGGGCCTCCGGCGCATTTTTCGATTGCCATTAAAGAGCATTTAGTGTGCTTGAAGCTTTTATAGCCGCGTTAGAAGTACTCTAAGGACTTCAAAAGCTTTCCAATGAGTGCTTTGTACTTGATATTTCGTTTTATTGTCGGTATCCAGTGCTTTATTTTTTCAAATGCTGTATTTAGTAATTCAAGCGCTTTTGTAAAGGGTTAGTATTTGATGCTTGTGTTCTTAAAGCACCCTGCCTCAGTGCTTAGTGGTTGGTATGACTCAACTCAGATTGATTCTTGCTTGTTTTATTGTTTTGCTTAAGTTTTATGTAATTCTTTTGTATCAGCTTTTATTTCTTTTTTTTTTATTTTTAGGAGGAAGTTTTTTTTATGTGATTTACATTCCGGACCTGGTCCCACATACGTTACCATTCCCTTTCGACGAAAGAAAATCAAATTAACGTAGTTGAAGCGGAAGAAATAGGCTTAATTTTGGGTTATATTCCATTATCTCGATAAATAAGATTCTGTAGATGCGTTCATAAAAATGGCTACAGAATATGTCGAGTTGCACGAACACCACAATAATAATTTTGAAGAATATAGTAGTACTGCCGGGATTAAATTAGAAAATCTTACCGTTGAAACCAGAGATTTTCTTGATTCAAAAAAAGGAATATCTTTGATAAGCGACGACATCGTAGCACAGGGTGCCTTATTGGAATACATTAAAGTTGAAAATTTGGATGAGCAATCAAGCAAAGATATTGGTAGTAGCGAAAACTGTGAAAAATACAGTAATGACCCAAACATCAAATTAGAAGACTGTACAGTTAAAACAGAAGATTCTGTTGATTCAAAAACAGGAATATCTTTGATAAGTGGCGACATCGTAGAGCAAGGTGTCTTATTGGAAAATATTAAAGTTGAAAATTTGGACGAGTCGTTAAGCAAAGATGGTAGTACTGAAAACTGTGAATTTGGTTTAGAAGAAGTAGAAGTTTTAAAGGTAAAAATATGTACTAACAATGAGAATGTTCCGGCGTTACAACAGGACCCACTATCGGAAGATAACCAAAGGGGAGATTTTCTTGATTCAAGAGCGGGAATATCTTTGATAAGTGATGACATCGTAGCGCAAGGTGTCTTATTGGAAAATTTTAAAATTGAAAATTTGGATGAGCTGTTAAGTAAAGATATTGGTAGCACTGAGAACTGTGAAAAATACAATAATAACGCAAACATTAAATTAGAAGAATGTATAGTTCAAACGGGAGATTCTCTTGATTCAAAAGCAGGAATATCTTTGATAAGTGACGACATCATAGCGCAAGCTGTGTTATTGGCAAATATTAAAGTCGAAAATTTGGACGATCTGTTAAGCAAGGATGGTAGCACTGAAAACTGTGAATTTGGTTTAGAAAAAGTAGAAGCTCTAAAGGTAAAAGTATGTACTAAAAATGAGAATGTTCCGGCGTTACAACAGGACTCGTTATTGGAAGATAACCACACAGGGGATTTTCATTATTTCTTATTGGAAAATATTAAACTTGAAAATTTGAACGACCATAGCGATAAAAACCTTAAATACAAACATGAAGTAACAGCTCACAAGATTTCTCATATTAAAAAGCACACCGGTGAAAAGCCTTTTACTTGCGAAGTTTGTAAAAAATCATTTTCTCGGAAGAGTGACCTGAGGCGTCATATGAAAACCCATACCGGTGAAAGACCTTTTACTTGCGATATTTGTAAAAAGTCATTTTCCGAGAAGAGTAAGCTGACGACTCATATTAGAACACACACCGGTGAAAAGCCGTTTACTTGCGAAGTTGGTAGAAAATCATTTTCTCTGAAGGACGGACTGACAATTCATATGAGAACACATACCGATGAAAGGCCTTTTACATGTGAAGTTTGTGAAATGTTATTTCGTTATAGGGGTGCACTGATAGATCATAACAAAACGCATACCGGTGAAAAGCCGTTTACTTGCGAAATTTGTGAAAGGTCATTTTCTCAGAAGTATGGACTGACAAGTCATATGAAAGCACATACCGGGGAAAGACCTTTTACTTGCGATATTTGTAAAAAGTCATTTTCCGAGAAGAGTAAGCTGACGACTCATATTAGAACACACACTGGTGAAAAGCCGTTTACTTGCGAAGTTTGTAGAAAATCATTTTCTCTGAAGGACGGACTGACAAATCATATGAGAACACATACCGATGAAAGGCCTTTTACTTGTGAAATTTGTAAAATGTCATTTCGTTACAGGGGTGCACTGATAGATCATAAGAAAACGCATACCGGTGAAAAGCCTTTTACTTGCGAGGTTTGCAAAAAGTCATTTTCTCGGAAAAGTGGACTGAGGAGTCATATGAAAACACACACCGGTGAAAAGCCGTTTACTTGCGAAATTTGTAAAAAATCATTTTCTCTGAAGTATGGACTGACAAGTCATATGGGAACACATACTGATGAAAGACCTTTTACTTGTGAAGTTTGTAAAAAGTCATTTTATGTGAGGGATCGACTCAATAGACATATGAAAACACACACTGGTGAAAAGCGTCTTACTGCGAAGTTTGTAAACAGGAAATTGGCTTCCCTTCAAGACTAAAGATACGTGATAGTGCATACGAGGAATTTTCCTTGTTCTTGTAAGCTGTGTTCGGCTAAATCTAAGAGCCTACAAAGTGAAACACGACAAATAAAAAAAAGAGAACAAGTGTCACCGATGTTTATCGCTCCGGACGACTGGTTGATGTGTCGACCGACGCACAGTGGTTCGCGTAGAACATTCTAACTAGACAAAATTATCTACTACGTTTTTTGGTTTTAAATGCTGTTATTATGCGAAGATACAGACCGATACGAAGTCTAATAAGGGTAAATTACATCAAAGTATAGGTTTTCAATGAAAACAAGTGCTTGTAAAAATAATATAGTTATTATATATTTAAGTAGGTACGGCGAAACTCACAAGTAACCGGACACCCAACAGGTCATAGCGCATCAACTCTTCTCTATCGCACCGACCCTGCCTTTCCTAGCTGTATTTTGTATTTAGTCGCTTTGCCGGGCCTCGTCCGGTAAGGAACAGTTAAGGGAAATTTCATATAAGATGCATGCTTCTCAGGACAAAGAACGATACAGCTGTCTCAACGCGCTATGCGAATCGGCTACCTGCATTGAGTGGGTCGTAGAGTATAACGGAAAATATACAATTGTATACATTTTACTACCTGCTAATAATGAGAAATTTATACACGTAATTTGTAATAAGCGATTGTCGCATTTTGAAATGTAAAGCGTGAAATAGAAATTTCAAAATCGTTTACTGCTTTTTCCATTGCTTTGGACGAAAGTATCGATATCTGCAATTCGGCACATGGTTTTGATTCGAACAAAATTCATTGGGACAATTTGGTAGGGGTAGACGGTGCTCCATCTATGATGGGCCACAAACAAGGGTTTATACATTTTTTAAAAAGACTAACAATACCAATAAAATGCATCATTATCATTGTATTATGCATCAGAAAAATATCAGGTGTTGAAAATGAATAATGTCATGAATGATGTTATTAAGACAGTTAATTTTATCAAAAAGCATGCTCTCAATCACCGCCAATTAAAAACTCTTTTAGAAGAGTCTGAATCTCCATTTGGAGACGTTATATCAGAGATCAGATGGCTTTCGAGAGGACAAACATTAAAAGGTTTTTTAGTTTAAGAAAAGAAATTACAGAGTTCTTAACTGAAAAAATCGTGATGTTACTTAATTACAAGATATTAACTGGTTATGCGACTTAACATTTCCAGTAGACGTAATTAGGGTTATGAACGGATTAAACTTAAAACTGCAAGGTAATGGTAAGCTTATTTATGATCTTCTAGGATATCTAAATTCCACGGAAAGAAAATTTGATTTATTACAAGAACACCTTCAAATTGGTAACTTTTGTCACTTTGAAACATGTGGAAAATTGGTAAAAAGAAATATTTAAATATAAGTATTTAAAACAAAAAAAAAATCGTGGATATTGTTTTGATGTTATCCCGTTTTTTTTTTGGCCCGCCAAAAATGTCGGTAATATCAAATTGGCCCGCCTAAGAAAAACTTTTGGAACCCCTGCTTTAATCGCTATATGAAGAAAAGGTTTAAGCATCATTAATAATATATACAATTTCATTTGTAGATTAGGAAGATCTTATACCTACTTTCCTTGGAAATTTCCGATGTAATTAATAAGTATTTAATCTGCAGATTTACCAAACTATTCGCACAGCACATTGTCCGAAATTTTTCTCACTATTACTTACTATACACACGCATTGCAGAAAATGGTAATTATATCGCCTTAGTTATATATTTTGCTAAAAGGTAAAAAAGAAAACGCGTCTGTTCTTTTCCACTGGTCCTTGTATAATTTCCGTTTAAATTCCGCCATTCCGTTCTTTCCGCCTTTCGTTCGTTTATGAATAATAGTTACAAGAAATTCAAAGCATACCGTATTTTTTGACGTGCCTTATATGTAGCTCCTGGAAGCTCTACTGCCATATACATTATTATATTGTTATTGTTACTATAATGTCAAGAAAACTAAATAACCGTTATTTTTTCGTTGCGACTTCGGTTTCAAGCAGAAAAGAAGTTTTTTGCTTTTCTCATTTTTATACCACTATTTTCCATACTCTTAAACCTTTTGGGTAAATATTTTTCTCGAAATACATACATTTTTACACAGAAAACAATAGTTGGTAAAATATGCAGGTTTCTCCTAATTATTCTAGCATCTGCATTTATTTTCCTAAAGGATAAACGCAATTAGGACTATTAAATATTAATGACACTAATCCAATTTCAAAACAAAACTGGGAAAGCCTGCACTTAATACTTAATACCATCTTGTCTTAATGTTCATCCTCGAACACCTGATTATTATGTGATAATTTGAAAATTATTGGTTTCTATGAAATGCCCATTAGTGTCTATTAGTAAAATGCATTTATAAATAATGGATATGCTTGAAAATTTGCATAACGATATTACAAATAGTTCGCTACATACATAAAAGTAAACAGTACTTAAATAGAATTTAATGATCCATCCAAGAAATATATATTTCTACATTTGTCTAAGAAATTGCGACTTGCCTCCAAACTTTCCGTCGGTAGTGTAAATACGGCAAAAAAGTTAAATCGTTCAATAAAACAGTTGCCCCGAGATTAATTCAACAAAAAGAATTCCGAAAAAGAAAGAACAATTTTTAAAGCAGTGAAATGCAAAAAACAAATACATATATAAATATACTTATAAATAACAATAACTTTCATAAGAAATAATTCCCGCGACCGATGCTGTAACACTCGCATATAATACATATTTAGTCGGTTTAGAAATAATGATCCTTCCTTAAACTCTAACATCGATTCGCTGACTATTATTCGGTACGGCGGCGCGGCGGCATATTCTATACAGATTGTAAAAGAGGGTTTTATGACATGCATTTCATACCAACGCCAACGTTGGTTACTCGAGGAAAGCCGGTGATGAAGTAAGCTAAGGCGATGCGGGTAGTTGGAGCGGGGCGACTCGCCTAAAAGTGCGATAGAGACGCACAACTTGCGTACAACTCGTATTGTCCGGTTACATTTGTTTATTGCCGTACATCTTAATACAAACACCTTAATTGAAGTAACTTATCTAAAAAATAGGAAAAATTATTGTAATCTACGCTCCGTTCTAATTAACAATAGTATCAACATTACTCTTCGTTATCACTATCTTCAGATGAATCTGCCATTGAGTAAGCATGATCGAGAAAGTCAGTCATATGAAAATTTTATGCATTTTCAGTGCCTTCTATATCAACAGCGGGAGGAATTAATAAATCTAGGATTTCAGAAGGGAACTTGCTATGTTTTTTTGTGTGATATCTAGAGCCCGGTAACAGGGAGCCGTGCCATAGCCGTACCTGCCTAGTATACAAAAACAATAGTAAGAAAATAGAAAAAAAATAACAGAACTAATACATAATTATAATATGTGAACAGTAGTGAAACACTCACCCTTTTAAGCAGCCTTGGCTACGGAACAGTAAAGCTAAAAGCACCATTATCAGTATTAACATCATATGGATAAGAGTGGCAAAAAGTTGACACCATTAGATGTGTTTCCACAGTTGTCTCGGTGAACGATGTTCACCGTGGTGAGAAAATGAGTATATTTTGAAAAAGAGCGTTCAACATCTAGCGATGTTATACATGCATGATTAAAATACTCTTTGTACTTAGTCAGTGGATTATTCGATACACCATCACAAATTTGTTTTAGTGTGCTAAAATCGGGATCTTTCTGTAGCACACTCTCGAACTTTTCTAAAAAGCGATTATATTTTGCGTCATGTATAGTCAGTATCTGTGTATG
Source organism: Dynastes tityus (assembly GCA_029618875.2). Taxonomy (NCBI): domain Eukaryota; kingdom Metazoa; phylum Arthropoda; class Insecta; order Coleoptera; family Scarabaeidae; genus Dynastes; species Dynastes tityus. The sequence goes on from JAROYD020000003.1 coordinate 1,826,720, forward strand.
CACTCCGTCCATAATTTACAAAGACTCCAATAATGATAACGATCTATTTTGTAACTGGTCTATTGCGTCAGCTAATCCTTTATAGTAGCTACGAGTATTTTTTAAATCTGTTTCAACGGAAATATCTTGAAATTTCTACTGGCTCTCCTTAATAGCTGCAGCCCCGGAAGGATTGAATTGTGCGAGAACAGCCTTTACTATTTTGAAATGTTCGGCATAATAAAAAGCTGCCTGCAACCATGTTCCCGAACGTGTAAGAATTGGCCCCAGTGGTTAACGAATACCAGGACACTCTGTGTGAAATGATCGTAGGCGTTTGGGAGATTTCAAAAATACTTTTTTTGTGCTTGCTATTCATGCATCTACCTCGGGAGAGCATTGTCGAATGGTTTCTGCTACAAGATGTAAAGCATGCACTTTACACGTAACATGTAAACACTTGCAACCATGTTCAAGAAGAGAACGGCCTACCGAACGCATTATCGCTGCGCCATCGCTCATAAACATCAACACTTTATCTTTTGAAATTTTTCCAACGTACTACCTTCGTAATTGCTGCAGCAGTACACTCTTGTAGTCTTCGGTTAGCTAGTAACAGTGGAAATGTAGGTTTACTAGGGTCTAGTATGCGTACCATAATATTTACAATTGAATTTTTTTTTTTAGTCTGTTGTCTCGTCAATACATAACCAAAGAAACTGTTTTTTCAATATGCGTTTCATTTTCTTTTCCACGTCATCGCGTACAAATGCAACATGCTTACGTGCCGTTTTCTCCGTTGGCAACCGCAACTCGGGATTGTATTTGTCCCAAAAGTCCTTAAACGGTTGTTTATCGCTTAAGCCTAGTAGCAAATTACGGTTTATTTACATAAGAATTACTTTAAAAAAAATGCACTTCTCGGTGGCATGCCCAATTTTCGTCTTGTAGAGTTCCACTTCTTATTTGACATCAAATGTATTTTGCACACTTTACAAACTATCTTACTCCCGTTGTAAAACAAATCGGGAAAGTCAGAAATAAACTTATTTACTATGTCTTGAAAGCGTCGTTTTTTAGCCTTCGACATGTTCATTAAAAACTACAACTAATAACTACGTCTGTATCAATAAAATCAACACGCACTACACTAAATAATAACTACAATCAATAACTACGTCTACATCAATAAAATCAACACGCCATATCCGCTATGCAATGCTAAACTGAACTGAGTGATGATGATTTGTCATGTCGTATCATAATCGACCAGCCCTCCCCGCCCACCTAAACACAGTCACACTGCCGCTGCGCCAGAGGGTAGCAAGACAAACCGGAGCGTAGATGCCCGGTAGGTGATGGACATTTACCCTCCGGTTTGTCTTGCTACCCTCTGGGACGGCGTGACTGTGCCTCTTGGCGATAGGTGTCGCCGAAAGACATATTCAGTGCTGTTTTGGAGATTAGCAGCATAAACCGAAAGGCAAACGCAATTGTAACAGCAGAAGATAGTGCTCAGAACCATGCCGATGACGCCGGGTAGGCAGAAACATGTTCATGTGTTAGCGCTATTTTCTCTGCTACATTGTTTTTGCCGGGAATGATTCCACCAATACCCATGAGCTATATTAGCATTAATTTTTGGTTAAAACAATACATGTTTATCATGCCTAGACACCCCGATATTTTTTTATATTGTTCAACCTTAAAACACACTTAAACATTTTGTTTCTTAATGTACATATGACAGTAGCGGTGGGTGATGATTCGATTTCCTCATGTATTTCAGTTGCATGGTACAATGTACACAACATGCAAGGATATCCACGAGAGTATCGAGGTGCTGTCCACGCTCGCGCTTGCGCCATCCTAGTTTTCAATATTACTATGTATATTCTACGATCTGTGTCTTCATCATACTTTTACAATTTAGGATCTTCAACCCGATACTTTCCCAGTTGGCTGTACTCTTTTGATATTTTCGCTTGCTATTAGTGATAGGAAATACTGTTCCCTTCCTGGAACGTTCCTTTGACGATCGCAACACAAAATAACATCGACAAAATACTGTTATCGTCTCGGTCAAGGTAATGTTCCACAGGAACTTGCCTATTATAAATCACAATTTTTCCGAGGATTGAGTTAGCTTGGATCCCGTTTCACCCTACAGTGCTACGTTTCAAGGTAACAATGGAAATGTTTATCGTTTGAGCGATGTTACCGTCTCACAGGAACATGGTGAATGTAAATCGCACTCTTCTGGGTCATCATATTCTTCCAAAGTAACGTGTTATTATGGTTTTACGGATTGCGTCACACCGCGACAACTAAATGTGGTTACTAAAATACCTGGTATACCACTGGGTACTAATAATCAAACAAAGTGTCAGGTGGCTTGGAAGTTTTTCTATTTATCTTTTAAGGTGAGTGGGCGCATTGTTTATGGATTCTAATTTGCATGTTCTCACTTAGAATTAGAAGTAATTTTCATCCGTGTTAATTACGGTTTATAGTCAGCCTATGTAGCTGGTCATATTTCAGACTATCCCCAACTTGGTGCTTGTTTAGAAATCTATACCTCCCAGTAAGATATATGAAAATATAGACGTTTCCAATCCACCTTCATCGTCAACCCAATCATAGTTTTTATTTGTTCAAATGAAGTTAATTGTTACTCTAATTGCAAGCTAAGTGGATGATGTTACCAAAGCTGTTGTTATTAAGGTTACGAGACAAAGTAACAATTTAAAACTATTTCAAGTGAGCGTTAACACTCCTGTTGATAAATACATTAATAATAATAACTTTCATTCTGAGACCCTGCACTGACATGGGATAAGTCATCATGAATTCATATTAAACAATAAAATAAAAGAATAATGCAGTAATATGCAGCTACAAATACATATAGTTGTTGATGATCGTATTGAGAAACAAGCACTAAATACAAGTCGTAAATTCTTCCAAGTAATATTTAAAATTTTTTGACCTGCTTCATAAATTGTTGCTTTCCAATATTTCAGAGATATTCAGGCAATGTATTGTCCAACTTTTCATGTACATAAATCTGTGTTTTTTCATATATGCCAATTTCTATACTAATCAAGTCTTGTTAAATCTCTGCTACAAGTAGAATATTTATGAGTCTGTCCAACTTTAAAAATAGTTGAATTATTAAATACGTGGTTTGTGCAATAATATACTGGCTGTTAAAAGAAAGTATCACAAACCTTGAGGGGGAAACGTATGGCCAAAAATATGCAGAAAAGTCTTAGTGAGCAGGTGTCCGCAAATGGGTGGTTTCACAGTTACGAAAGATCCTTCCATTTAGTAACAATTGTGCATGTTTTCTGCTTACATCCTCTTTCGTTGGCAAAAAGTTGCATTTTCTTATTGTAGTCATAGATTCTGTCCAGTTTGTAGGTGATATTCTGTGGTTTTCGCCCAATTCTAGGAGTTTTCTAACATCGCATCAGAACGGCCATGCATTTCATGTATGGTGGTGCTAATGAGAATACGACGTCTTTATGTTGACGCTCATCCCAATCGCCAAACCCCTTCAGTTCGTCTTTCTGTCATTAAGACTACACCAAAGATTGCGTGATGCCGGTTCATTTCATGATTCCGGGACACCAAGGTTGGTTCCCACCCTGGAGACAGAAAAGGCAATTTTAGCACAGAATTCGGAGACGAGTTTGTCGAGAGAGGAATTGCTGCTTCTCTTGTTTGGAGAATTCTCCACGAGCAGCAGTTTTACCCCTACTATGTACAGCGAGTGCAGGCCATAAATCCACCTGATCATCAAGCATGTTAGGTTCTTTGTTCCTATTTTCTACGCAATGATGCCGAGTATCCCAGTTTTGCTGCTAATACTCTTTTTATTCACGCACGTGTGAGCTGACGAAAGTCCTCATGTATTTATGGAATCCAGACATTAGCTTCGTTTTTCATTGAACATTTGGATAGGTGTTTTAAGCGACAGGTTAGTAGGTCCACTTGTTCTACCAATTAATGATTAATATGCGCTGCCTACCTGAACTTTCTGCAGAACACAGTGGGGTACCTTTTGGACGACATTCCTCTGAACCAAAGACAAGAAATGTGGTTTCAGCACGATGGTGCACCGGCGCATTTTTCGATTGCCATTAAAGAGCATCTAGTGTGCTTGAAGCTTTTATAGCTGTGTTCGAAGTATTCTAAGGACTTCAAAAACTTTACAATGAGTGTTTTGTACTTGATATTTCGATTATCACTTGTCGGTATGCAGTGCTTTACTTTTTCAAATGCTGTATTTAGTAATTCAAGCGCTTTTGTAAACGTTAGTATTTGATGCTTGTGTTCTTAAAGCACCCTGCCTCAGTGCTTAGTGGTTGGTATGACTCAACTCAGATGGATTCTTGCTTGTTTTATTGTTTTGCCTAAGTTTTATGTAATTCTTTTGTATCAGCATTTCTTTTTTTTCCCTTTTTGGGAGGAAGTTTTTTATGTGATTTACTTTCCCAATTTTTCCCACATCGTTGCCATTCCCTTTGGACGGGAAAAACAAATTAACGTAGTTGAAGCGGAAGAAATAGGCCTAATTTTGGGTTATATTCCATTATCTCGATAAATAAGATTCTGTAGATGCGTTCACAAAAATGGCTACAGAATATGTTGAGTTGCACGAACAACCCAATACTAATTTTGAAAAATATAGTGATGCAGGGATTAAATTAGAAAATTTTACAGTTCAAAGCGGAGATTTTCTTGATTCAACAACAGGAATATCTTTGATAACGGAACCCTCGGGCAAAAGGTGCCTTACAAAATTTTCAAAGTTGTTTTGAAAGAAAAAGTCAAGGAAAAGTAATTGGGGTTGGAGAACTGTGAAAAAACCCGTAAAGACGGTTTTGAAGGGTTTATGGTTTAAAAAAGGGAAAATTCTATTGATTCAAAGCGGGGAAAACTTTGATAATGACGATGTTTTATTAAGGTGTTAAGGAAAAAATTGTTTCATTTGGACGATCTTTAAAACAAGGGGGTTTGCAGAAAACTTTAATTTGGTTTGGGAAAAAAAAAACTCAAAATTTTAAAAATGTTTAAAAAAATGAGAATTTGTTGGGTTAAACAGGACCCCCTTCAAAATTTAAAAAGGGTTTTCGTTCAAGAGCGGGAATATCGTTGAAAAAACCACGCCTAACTCGGGGTTCTTAGGAGAAGAAACCAAAAATTTGAACGCCCAAAGCAATAAAAATTTTAAATACAAACATGAAAACATTCTAAGATCTACTTTAAAAAAAAGCCCCCGGTTTGGGTTTTAAATTTCTTTTAAAAATCATTTTCTCAAAAAATTGGGGGCCCCTCATTTTAAAAAGGCAACCGGGGGAAGGCCCCTTTATTTGGGATAAAAAGTCTTTTTCCCGGGAAAATAATTCGTCATATAAAAAACCTTTGGTGGGCCTTTTTTGCGGATTTTAAAAAATCATTTTCTGAAAGTTTGGGAACTAAAGGTCTTAAAGATTAATGGTAAAAAATTTTTATTGGCGAAATTTTGAAAAAAATTTTTTCTCAAGGAGGGAACTGAAACAATGGGGAAAAATACCAAAAAAAAAGGGGCCCCCTTTTCCCATTAAAAATTTTGAAAGCGTTTCGTTCAAAAATTTTGCCAATAAAATAAATAAAGGGCCCCCGGGAAAACCCTTTTTTTTGGGGTTTGTTAAAAATCTTTTCCTCGGAAGGGGGGATGAGGCGTTTATGAAGGAACCTTCGGTGGTTTTACTTAAAAATTTTTGTAAAGTCCCTGAAAGGGTAAGGGACGCTCTTTTAAAAAACCACACGGGGGAAAAATTTTTTTGAATTTGGAAAAAAAGCATTTTCTCTGAAGGATGGACTGACAAATCATATGCGAACACATACCAACGAAAGACCTTTTATTTGTGAAGTTTGTAAGATGTCATTTCGTTACAGGAGTGCACTAATAGATCATAATAAAACGCATAGTGGTGAAAAGCCTTTTATTTGTGGGGTTTGTAAGAAGTCATTTTGTCGGAAGAGTGGACTGAGGACTCATGTGAAAATACACCGGTGAAAAGCCGTGTACTTGCGAAGTTTGTAAAAAATCATTTTTTCGGGAAGGGATGGACTTCCCTCATATTTGGGGTACCCTCCGTGAAAAAGGGCCTTTCCCTTTTGAAATTTGTAAAATGTTCTTATTCCCGGGGGAAAAACCTTTTGCGGGTTTTTAAAGTCTTTTTTGATATCAATAACTTAAATTTAAAAAACCTGGGAAAAAACGTCTTTTTCCCCAAATTTTTAAAAGGAAAATTAAACCTCTTCAAGGGTTAAAAAGACGTGGGTTCGGGTTTTTAATTTTAAGTTGTGTTCATTAAAATTTAAATCCAAAAAAAGAAATTTAAAAAAACAACTAGTCCAGATAAAAAAAAGGGTTTTCTTTTATTCCCTTAAATTTTTTGATTATTTTTAAAAGCCCGGAAAATCCTGTAGGTCTGAATGATGAGCAGTGAATTGGGTTTAAGCACATTAACTGGGTTGTTTTTGCTATTACGGCAATATCTGCTTATCAATTAATAGTGTCATTTTTTGGATTAATAAAAATAAAAAAATTTATTGGTAAAGGAAGAAAATTTGGGGAAAAAACATTCGAAACCCTATCCCCAATCCCAAAAAATTAAATTGTAAGGGAACCCAAAAGTTTTTGCATTGGCGTTCTCCCTTTAACCCATTTTGAAACTTTAACGAATCAAATTTTTAAAGTTTAAATTAATTGAAATTTTTTACCCTTTTTTGGGTTTGCGGGGTTTCAATGATGTGTACATTTGTTTTTTAAATTTCTTCCCAAAATTTTTTTAAATTTTTATCAATGACATGTATAACTTTCAAAAATTTTTTTTACCAACAAAATTTTATTTCATTTTTTGCCCAAGGGGGGGAAAATTTTCCCCAAAGGGTGGTAATTTTTCTCTTTTGCTTCCAAAAATTTTTAATTTTTTTATTGACATTTTTTAAAATTTGGTTTATTTACTTTTTTTTTCTCTTTATTTTTTTGTTTTTGGGTTTTTTTTTTTAATAAATTTAAATTTCATTACGTTTTTGGGGGTTTTGTTTTATTGGTAGTTAACACCCTTTTTTTTTTGTCGACCTGGAAATTTAAAAATCGTTTGCCGGGAAAACCCCTTTTTAGCCCCCTTCAAAGGGAGGATTTTAAAAAATTTTTACAGTTGAAAATTGGACCGGGATGGTTCTAATTTTTTTTTTCCCAAAAACCTTTCCCTTCAAAATATATAAATAAAATTTTATTATATATATATTTAAAAAGTCATTGATGAAAACCCCCTTTAAAATTTTAATTCGGTGTGTGGGCCCAAAATTCGTTTGTTGAGCCCCGGGGGGGGGCTCCCGATCAAGGGGTATCCAAAACTTTTAAAGGTTAAAAAAAATCAGTGACCCAAAAATTAAATTTCCGGGGGGGTCCCCTTTTTATCCCCATAATTAAAAGAAAAATGGGTTTCCGGGGAAGGGAAAAAGTAGGGGGGGCCCCGATCCCAAATTTTAAAATTTTTCAAAAAGGGGTCAACTGACTTGTTTAGGAAATTTAAAAACGGTTGGTTCCCTAACATAATTTAAAATCTAACTTTTATGTTTTGGGAGCTATTTTTTATCCGGGGGGTTTTCTCTTTTAAGTATTATTAATAAATTTTTTTTTTCTTATTTTTATTTTATTAATTCTTTAAACTTAGCCCTCCTAAAAATTATAACACAGTTTTCGGGTTTTTTTCAGCAAATTTTGGGGTTTTATAAAAGAAAAGTAATCATAAAAAAAAAACGTTGGGAAATTTGTTGATTTCATTGTAATTGGGAAACGATATTAAATTTTATTTTGTCAGTTTCTTTGACCGTACAAATTTCAACAATTTAACTTCCTCAGTGATTTATATTTGAATAGTTGTGTGTTATATCAAAGTTATATCTTTTTCTGCAAGGTCTATAAGATTTGCATAATTCTTGTGTTATTTCAATTTAGATAACCTACACATCAACATATTTTTTTCCATATGCTCTTAGTTTTATACATGTCATCCCTCTACTATATCAGATATAAGTGGGAACGGTAGAAAATAAATAAAACAACATGATAACTAAAGAGTTATGTGGAAGGAATGAATAATTTTTAAACGGTGACGATGTGTTTAGAACAAAATTATCATTGAAAGTACCAAATGGGTATGTAATGTGAAAGTGGATGGAGTTTTGATATCTGAGAGAATTAATATTCATGTTTCTGATGATTTGAATTGTAGGTGCGAAATGGGAAGACAGATGAATGATTGGTCAACAGGAGGAGGAAAAAGATAAATAATAACTGTATAAAATTAATGGAATATTACCTTCTGAACAACCTAGTGATAAACACTATTTCCATCATAAAGAAATCTATAGGATTACTCGATAAACATGAATTACAGAAGAAGGATGGCAAAGTCACAGTTTAATAAAAAAAGGCAAGTGTGTGACGTGAAGATTAGAGAGGACCAGACATTTCCCGCTCATACATGCTCATGGCAAAAATTAAAAGCGTAAAAGAGGAATCTAAAAGAGCGAGTGAAAGTGACATTAGTTCTGAAACGATAAGAACATAGATTGAGGACGGAGAAAAGAGTATATAGATTCATAGAAGTACCGGAAACCAACGCAGAAATGCTAGAAAAGGGAAAATAAAAGTATAGAGAATCTTCACGAAAGCTGCCAGAGAAACATGAGACTAAAAAACAAATTTCTATAAAACAACAAACATTATTGTTAAAGAAGTTAACAAACAAACAAAAATAAACAAAGTAAGATGGAAGTATACTTGAGTGAAAAGAGCTAATATCAAAAATATGAAAAGGAAATATAGAAGGAATAAAAAACGAAATTGAAAAATATGGTTAGAAAATCAAGGAAGCAAGTTGGAACGAAAGTAAAAAAGAAAAGGATAGTAGAAAATAGCCTAAAAACACTGGAAAGCGGAAACAAGCCGGAATATGTATACGAAGAGTAGGATAAGATAAATTATTACGAATGATGCGCGAACATGATGAAACAATGCAGAGCGGAAAATAATGCCAACAAAAATAACTACATTGCAAAAAACCAAACCAGAGTATGGGAGGTTGTCAGGAAGTAAGGATAACAACATGAAGAGGGGGAAGTAAAGCTTAGCAAAAATGGGAAAATATCAAGCTATAATAAAGTGACAACGAAGTTATTTGGCATCTATCCCATGGAAAGAGGGAGCCAATTGCCAAAGGGTTAGACGAGAGTCGAGCGGTCCTAAAGGGTTCGAATATTTGACGACACATTTGAACTTAGAAGTAAAAAGACCTTTCTGAGCATATTTTGCCTTTATCAATTTTGTGTCAAGGTGTCTGAAAGTATACCTGTTTAGATGATATCATAGTCCATGATAGGAAGTAAAATTTAATGCATATGATAAAGGTACCACATGAAATGAGTTAATACCTGAGAAGATAAAGGTAACGATAACCACTGAAAAGGAAAATTCAAAAAATAGTTGGAATACTGTGAAAATTTATGTGATCGATAGAACATTTGGTAAGCAAATAAAAATTTCCGCGACAACTAAAATGATACTGTTTGAAACTATTTGTAGGGCAATACTAACTTACAGCCACAGGATGCCAATAAAAACCATGAAGAGTAAACTAGAATCTTTGGAAACAACTCTTAGGAATTACAAGAAAAGACAAAACGAAATACAGATGTAGAAGGACTAGATATAAATTTAACATTAAATGAAAATTGTTATGACGTATAACTTAATACCATACCATACATCAAACATATACCATATATTGAAAGGGTGATAAAAATGAAATGTGTCGCTTGCTCTTTTTGTATAGGTTATGTAACGTCTTCCTCTGAAAGGCGTGAAAAAAATTTCAGCTTTTTAATGAATGCAGTTTTTTATTATTTTCTGTGTCTTTTCCCTAAAATATGGACTACAAATGTAACATTAGTCAATTGCTCGTATTGACTTGTTTATGTAAGAATGGAATATCCAAAGTGGTTAGCGATGAATGCAATATATTCTATAATCATTAATTATAGATTGGTGGGATCATCTCTTACAAATAGACCAAACAGAAAAAATATAGGAGGCCAATGAAAACAAAACAGGAAAATCCAGAAAAACATGGGAGAATGTTACAACTATTGCAAGACTATTCGGAATCGAGGAGTGATGATGACGGAGACTAAATGTGCGACACGAAATAGCGATAGGAAACAATGTGTGCTGAGAGGACTAAATAATTCGTTTTGCACTGTGCAAAATTGTTTAACACATGATAAATTCAAGGAAAAACAGCAGCCAAAATAACAGCTATTAGACTTTTTCCAAAAAGCAGGTAGTCTGTTAATAGGTACTGTATCACATTAACTGGCGTAAAATTATTCAAAGGCATTATGTGAAAATGTACGGCAGGAAATTTGGGAAAAATCGACTTCATAAATTACAACTATCAAATCTGGCTTTGTTTCAACCCATACATTTTCCAAGTCCTTTCTTCAAATGATTTCTAATTGAAATTTTTAAAAGTACTCCCGGTTTTCGATCTTTTAAGGTAACAAACTGTATCAATTCACTATCTTAGTTCATTCCGTATAAGCAAAGCATTGGCCTTGCTTCTTTCTGGTTTTCCTGTATTTCTTTCTGGTTTTCCTTATTTCACCTTTCTATATCATAACAACAATGATACATATAAATATTCAATAATAAACGCATTGCAAGTAAATCACATTTACAGCGCAAGTCAGTTGCGCATTTCACTTGCGAGACGCTGCATAAGATAGATCGTAGCTTAAAGAAAAAAAGCAGATTGGAGGTTTAGCAACGTTTATGAGGCTCATAACGTACCTAAAGATATAAACAAATAACACAGTCGGGTTCCAAACAATACCGTTATTTATATCACAGGTTCCATAAAGGACATGTTCATACCTAACTTTTTTAATTTATAGAATTTTTTACCCCTCTCTTGGTGCGCTGGCTTATATCAAGAATAGAATTAAAGAGGGAGCTGAGGTATACTCTTCTACCTCATCGTTTAAGGCCGGGATAATCAACGACCCGACAATATATCGGGCTCATTAACGTACTGTTTACAAGTATATATATATATATATATATATATATATATATATATATATATATATATATATATATATATGTATATATATATATATATATATATATATATATATATATATCCAACCGAGGTTTTTGTTTTGTTGGGTTATCGTTAAGCCCATTTGCCGAATCCACTGAAGGGTAGAGTTTTTGCTGCGTGGGTGTGTTCACATGTCCTATTCAAACCGAGGTTGACTGGCGCTGATTTACCGTCGTTCGACCACGACGCCCAGATAAGTGGCCTTACCATTTATTTTGTTTGTTATGGTTCACAACCATTTGTTTTTCTTTAAATCCTGTTTTCCTTTAACTTATTTTATTTAAGTAATCCCCATTAACGTATGGATATACTTTAGAAATCTTTTATTATTATTGTAGTCCTAATTAGAAATTTACTAAATTTTGGTAATTGATGTTTTTTTGAATATTTTCCAATTATTATTTTCTTTGTTAACGAACATTTTACCGCGAGTTATTCTAACAGATATATTTTTTTATTCGTATATTTTATGTGAGTAATGTTAACGAATTGCATTGCTACACGTGCATGATCGATGTTAAATCGAACGTAGTGGCCATCAACCTCGATTCCTTAGTTAAATTTTGTTCATCAACAGTTTCGTGCAAATATTTCAATTTTATTCTATTTATTTACATTAAAGAAGTTGTTATAATAACTATTCTTTTCCTACCCTTTCCCCACCCCGCGTTCCCGTTTTTCGCGAGTAGTTCTCCCTAATTGAAACGAGTGGCTCGTATTTATACAGCAGAAGAAATACGTTCAGGTAGGTCTGCAATTTCTCTAATTGTAGTTGTTCTTTTGCATTCTATTTTATTTACTTTGCGCTATAAACTAAATAATGATAAGAAAAAGAAATAAAACAAAACTTAAACTATGTATTCGGCGGCCTTCGATTTTGACATAGCCCCGCTAATACCTCTCCTACATCGCGTACCGTATATCAAGCGCATAGACGAATTTTGTAGCATTTGTATCCTTCTCAAGTCTTCTTTAGTGAGGCAACTACTATATAGGGCGTCTCCATAATTTAAATGGGAAAACACGAGGAATTTGCGTAAGAGCTGTTTGATGGGGATGTCAAATCAATTTCGGTGAATGTAAACCGCTTTAAAAGATGAAATTGGTATACTAATGAGGTGCGAGGTGTTGCAATCAAAACGAAAACGGTTATCTATTTGCACTCCCAAGTTTATAACCGATTTTTGTGGTACTTGCCCTCGAACAAAAAGCTCTAGATTGAGCTCCGCGAAAAGGCGAGCCCGTTGTGGTCCGAATTCCATCAGCTGCGGCTTGGAAGGATTTATTTCCAATTGATTGTTATCTGCAAATTCTAATATCCGTTCCATATTATTGTTGTTGGGCTTGAAGTAGCTTTGAATGCTCAAACGAAAGGTGGATTTGGGTGTCGTCAGCGTATAAATAATAGTTGCAGTGATTCAACACCAGAAGCAACTGTGAAGTACACACATTAAATAGAATCAGGCTGAGAATCGTGCCTTGTGGCATTCCGTGGTGTATAATCACCGATGATTAAAGCGTGACAAACGGTTGCACCCGCAGAGGCGCCGTGAAAGGAGCTGTGTTTACTATGTACATACAAGGAATCCGAGTGGACGTTCAGTTATTATCTGTTGATCGGTGTGCGTGTACTTGTTAGGTAATACTTACGTGGATTCAAGGGAAAAACACACACTGCTTTAAACACTTTATTTAACATTACAAAAGGGTTATAAGTAACTTGCGTATCCTGAGCGTTACCTTGTACTTCCCCTATATTCTATCTTTTTATTACAGAATATTCTCCGCCTACAGCTCGTTACAGAGTACTACTCGCGCCATCTGATATCGAGATATAACAGCTCTTCCCCACCAAATGTAACTGAACAAATACTGCAAATCTAATCTTTGAGGGGGTTTCTTATTCGCGTAAGTACGTCTAAGTTCCACATCATTTTTTTATCTGAATAGATAATTGGGTAATGTGGAGTGTTTATGTCCTTTTGGGGTGTATTGTCACTTTTGGGGCATGGTCATTTAGGTGGTACGGTATTATTTTGTGGTACAGTATCATTGGAGGTACAGTGTCTGACGGAGGCAAAGAGGATTACCGCGTTTAACTTCACCCTGTATATCGGTAGATTACCTTCAGGTTCATTTGTATCATCTGTGGAAAAGTTCCGTCTGTCTCTGGAATTGGATGTTCTTCCGGCTAAGCGTCCCACTTTTCTTAACTGGTCTATATGTCGTTTCCAAATTCGTCCATCATCGAGGGTTTATAAAATAATGTAATAGTCCACTTTGTTTGATAATTACTCCAAATTTCCCACTTCGTTTCCCTTGACATGAAGTCTCTCGCCGCAGCACGATCTCTCTCCAAGTTCAGCATCGTTGTAGTTCTTCTTTCCTTAGTCACCTTATTAGGCAACATCAAATCCAACCGTGTGCGTAGCTGCCGGTTCATTAACATCATACAAGGGGATTGTCCTGTCGTGGGATGTATGGTTCGTCGGTATGTTAACAATATCTCACATAGTGCCTTGTCTAAGTCAGTAGTTTCTCGTGTCAACGCCTTCAACTTACTCTTTATCGTTTTGGCGCCTCTCAGCCTGCCCATTTGTAGCAGGTGATAGGGTGCTCTAATTTATGTCTAATTCCATTAGCTTTTAAAATTCTGGAATTCCTCGCTTTTAAATTGAACATGATCAGGAAACAAGCTTACATTTGGCAATCATTATGTGTCGTAAAAATGTGACGACAAATTCTTATCATGCTTCCGTCTTGAGGGTATTCATTAAATGTACTTCTGGCCATTTAGAATAAGCGACCAGAACCAAAAATAGTGTCCGAGGAACGGACCAGCGAAATCCGCATGCACTCTTTGAAAAGGTGCGGCTGGTGTTTCCCACGGATGTAAGAGCGCATCGACTGGATCTGGTCGTGTCAGCTGGCATTCCCGTGCAATTTTGCGTCTCTCTATATATCCTTGTCAATGTCTGGCCGCAACAGTATCCACGAGCTAAACTCTTCATTCGCGTGATTCAAAATGCGTGGAATGTAGCTCTTCTAAAACTTTTAGGTCGCACCCGTCTTGGTATATAAACTCGATTCCTCGCATCAAACAATTTCCTTGGAGGTAAATTCAGATTGATCAATTCCAAATCGAAATTTCGGATCTGCTGTTCGTCCATTTTTAATCCTGAATGAGCATTTTAACCGCTTCTTCTTTTCCTGTAACCTCTCTAGCTCCTTTGCTGTTACCGGCATCTGTTGAATCAGGTTCAATTCGATGATGTCTACTTCTTCCATGGCGTATTCCAAAATCCTGTTGACGGGTAATCTAGACATTGCATCTGCATTGCCATGTAGTTGCGTATTCCTATAAACAATAATATTATAATCAAAGGCTTGTAAAAATGTTGCATAATGCTGCCGCATCCTCATTGCCGACATAACTGGCAACCCCTTTCCTTGGATTAAAAATCTGTAATAATAGGTTTACTATCAGTAATCAGCGTAAATTTTCGGCCACACACATATTGATAAAAACGTTTGATTCAAGATTACTAGCGTAGGCCTCTCTATCGATTTGGCTGTAACGTTGTTGCCGCATTTGGGCTTAAGGTTTGTGAAGCATAATGAATTGGCCTCTCCTCTCCATTCAGGTAAATGTGGCTTAACTTACCGCTCCCACCCCATATGGAGAAGCATCCGCAAGAACCAGTGGCAATTTTGTATAATGTACCAGGAAGTTGTCCGCTTGCACTTCTTTAATTGCATTAAAGGGAGGCAGCTTCACATTCCTTGATACATCTAAATGGAATATCCTTCAAAGGTTATTTAATGGATACATTTTGAACTTAGGTTTTGCAAAAACGTCCATAATAATTTACAAATCCTGTGAAACTCGAATTTGATCTTTATTTTGAGGTCGTGGCATGTCGTATTACAATTGCGCTCTACTTTTTCTTTAATTTTATATCCCGTCTTTGTCAATTAAATATCCACAGTATTCTATTTTATTTGAGAAAAATTACATTTATCAAAATTAACACGCGTGTTGTGTTTGTTTAAGGTTTGCAAAACTTGCTCTAGTCTTTGTATGTGCGTTTCGTCGTCAGGTCAGTTATTTTTGATGTCATCTAAGAATACAGTCACTCCAAGTATACGTGTTTTCCATTGACGTTGCCATGTGCCGGCGCAGAAGCAATTCCATACATTAAACATTAGCTGGGCTGGTATAAACCTTTGTGAGTATTTAAGGTTAAAATTTCCCGACTTTCCGGCGTTAATTCAAGTTGTAAATACGCCTGCGACAAGTCGATTTTAGAGAATTTTTCGCCACCTGCCATATCTGTGAATAACTCATCAATAGTTGGAAGTGGGTGTGAATCTACAATTAGATAGGGGTTCACCGTTACCTTATAATCCCCACACAGCCTAATTTTATTTGCGGTTTTTGGTATTGCAACTATGGGAATTAGCCCATTTACTTTGTTTGACCTTAACCAATATGCCGTTTTCTCTAGAGTATCTAATTCTTGTTCTATTCTCGGTTTTATAGAAAATGGCACTTGACGTGTGCTTTTCTTAAATACCGGTTTATAGCTGTCCTTTAATTTAAGCTCGGCCTGTATATCTTTAATTTTACCCACAGAATTTACGTCAAAAAACCTTGGCGTATTTCTCTTAAAGGTTGTATTTTACTTTGGTTATCCTTAGTTGCTTATACTTAAATTGAGAGTATTGAGGTTGTGAAAAATTTCATTCAATTTAATTTTTAATTTTCTGAATCCAATCTCTACCCATTAGTGCTTGCCTATCTCTGCGTCTACTACGTACTAACTTACATCTGTCAGCTGCATACCTTTACATTCTATATTGACACTAATATACCTAATATCTTAATTTGTACCATTACAATAACTTACTAAATTTACATTAGTTTTATATAATTTTAAAGAAAAATACCTTTCGTATATATTTCGACTAATTATGCTAACAGGTGATCCACTATCAACCTCAAATTTTACATGTACATCATTACATTTAATAGTTAAAAATATTTTTGGTAATAATTTACTATTAATGTTAGCTAAAAGTTCTACATTTAAATTTTCATTATTGTCTTCTACTAAATTTGTAGCAGTACTTTTTGCTTTTGATTTTAAACACACTTTTTGTATATGACCCTTCTTGTGACAATAATTACAAGTAGAATTTTTATGTATACATTTATTTGCTAAGTGTGACTCACCCCCGCAACGATAGCATTTAATTTTAATTTTTGTTTTACCCTCTTTTGGTATCCTATCTTCATCTTTCTTCTTTTTTCGTTCATGGACATGATGAGTCTGGTTCGCCTCCTTTCCTTGTATCTCGGTCCCACCTTTGACCGATAATTCCATTATTGGCAATATGTGGAAACATTATCCACGACCATTTTTCTTTTTCCAGCAAACGGTTCAATATTGTTTTATTCTTGAGTCCAAAAATGAATTGATTTCGTAACTTACGCAGTGTCCAAATAGGTTCCAAAGTTACAATTTATTGCTAGTTTCCTTAAGGCAACCATAAATTCTTCGGCACTTTCTCCTCAGCTTGCTTTCTCAAATGAAATTTATAATTTTTCCACTATCTCTAATGGTTTCGGCTCGAAAAAGCTTCCCAGGGTTTCCACTATTTCCTCATAGGTTTTTTCTTGTGCTTTCTTTGTGGTGCTATTTTTATCGCATAATATATCATATGCCTCTTGCCCTATGTAATGTAGTAACAAATGTTTCATTTTCCTCGGCTTCTGTAATTTTTAAAAATTGTAGATACTTCCTCCAATCGTTCAATCCATCGTGTCATTTCGTTTTTGTTTATCGAATGTTTCTATTGTAAATACTGTTTAGCATTTTTACAATGTTTAATTATTCTCGTCATAATTGTTGGTAGCCACTTACGTGGTTCAAGGAAAAACACCACACTGCTTTAAAACTACTTTATTTAACATTACAAAAAGGATTATAACTTTGCAATATCTAGGCGTTACCTTGTACTTCCCCTATATTCTATCTTTTTATTACAGAATATTCTCCGCCTACAGCTCGTTACAGAGTACTACTCGCGCCATCTGATATCGAGATATAACAGTACTATTTATAATGTTCGAGAAACTAGTGGAACCGTCCGGGGCGTACCGCGCAAAATTAGACACAGTATTAATAAAAAAAATAATAGATTGTTGCCTTTTATTGACGTATCGATGACCACTGCGGTAATGTACGACTGCCATGGTACGCCGCGTAGTACTGCAACATAAGCAATGCTTCTATTGTCCGATTCGGTCAAAGGCCTCGACGAGGGTCTGAAACGTTTTCGTATACTTTTGCAAATGTTCGTTCAGCATCTAACGGTAAGATTTGCGAAATTGAAATACTCCTGTATCTCTCTTCTGTGCAGTCTTGAATTCTAGATATAGATCGAACCTTTTCTAAATCGGATTTTTATTTAAAACTGCACAAATTTTTGCATAGTCTATAGGATCCGTCAAGCTTTCTAGAGCGGCTGCTAAATTGTTGATGTTATTTAACGAGTCTTGTATAGATAAGTGAGTATTTTCTAACTGCGAAATAGTTTGTCACTACAGAATAGTTCATGGAAATGTCGTCTATTTCTTTTTGAACGTCCGAATCGGAAAAAAGTTGCTGACTCTCGCGAACCGCTTGTGAATTAGAAGAATTAAGTTTGAAAATGACATCTTTCACTTGGGAATAATATTTGCGATAGTAAGATACTGCCTCTACGCATGTTCTCCATTGCGTCGATACAGGCTGAGGTGGTAGCGGGTTTTCTGGATACAATTGCTTAATTACGCGGATATGTTTAGGAGATTTCACAACTCTTTTTTGGTAGATGATATTAAATCATTCACCTAGGATGCCTTCCGAATTGTTTCTGCTACGAGATGACATGCGTGTATGAGGCATGTTATGCGAAAAAGAGTCGGAAAGCATACTTTTAACATCCTACCAGCTTTCAGCATTGTTGCGGCTCCGCCAGAAACTAACATGGTGATTTGGGCTCCTATGATACAAAATTCTCTTAACATATTTTTTATCTTTGGCGGTTTCGGCATCCGTTCTTTCAATCTGTTACTATTTAACAACAAAGCTGCTGGACCATTACGTTTTAAAGGACGCGCCACAGTATGAAACACGCTGTGTTTCTGAGCATCAGTAGTTTCATCCACACTGAGCCACATTTTTTCCACATGTGGTGAATTGTACGGCAATTGTTTTTTTTGTTGGTAGCTTCCGTGATGGAACATATTTATCCCAAAAAAGACGAAAGTTTTCATTATCTACTAGGTGTTGTGGGATGTTGCGTGCTCAACATAAAAATAAAGTTATATAAAAATTGTCAGTTCTACATTCAAATGTCGTGCGACCACAACAACCCTATACTGCAAATTTGCAACGAATGTGCCGAACCGCAAATTCCAAACCGAGAAGCATGATATAACTATTTCAGCGTTTACAGTATTTTACGGAACTTGGCATCCATGTTTTCAAAGCATGAAGTCCGATAAATAACCGAGCGACTGAACTCCTCTTCTCTATTAACATTACTGAACTCTGTATCTACATACATTACATACACCCCGTACAGGGGTTTCTGCGGGTGCAAGCGTTTGTCACGCTTTAGTGATGATTCGATTTTCTCATGTATTTCAGTTGCATGGTACTGTGTAGACAATATGCAAGGAAATCCATGGGAGAATCGAATCGCTGTCCACAGGCCCGCTCTCCCATGTATTCGTTTTCATTATTACAATAGTCTATGATCTGGATCTTCTTCATTTATTCATACACTGATTCTGCAAGCTTATCCATTATCAGTCATATCTAAACATATCGCCAAACTTAAGCTACATTTACAGTTTAGGTTCTACCCGATACTTTCCCAGCTGCCTGTATGCTTTCGACATTTTTGCTTCCTATTAGTGATGGGAAATACCGCTCCCCTCCTGGAACGTTCCTTTCACTACCGCGACACAAAAATACAGCGACAAAATACCTTCATCGTTTCAGTTAAGGTAACGTTTCACTGGAACGTGGTGAGTATAAATTGTGATTTTTCCGAGGATAGTCGACTTTGCTTCGTTCCTGTTTTGGGCTACAGAGCATCATTCCAGAGTACGGATGGAAATACTTATTTTTCCAAAGTAACGTGTTATCTTGGTATTGCCGAGTGCGTCACGCCGTGACTACAAAATACTGTTACTAAAATACTGACGTACCAGTAATAACAAAAACAAAGTTTGAGGTGGCTAGGCAGTTTTACTATATTATAGTTATCTTTTAAGGTGAGGGGACCAATTCTTTATAGATTCTAATTTGCATGTTCTCTTAGAATTAGAAGTAATTTTCACCTGTGTTAATCAAGGTTTATAGTCAGCCTATGTAGTGGGTCATATTTTAGACTATCCCCAACCTAGTACTTGTTGGTTTAGAAATTTATTCCTCCCAATAAGATGTACGAAGATATATACATTTCCATCGTAAACCCAGTCATAGCTTTATTTGATGAAATTAAGTTAATTGTTAACTCTACTAAGTGGGTGATGTTACCAAATATGTTGTTATTAAAGTTACCATACAAAGTAACAATTTAAAACCATTTCAATTGTGCATTAACACTCCTGTTGATAAATACGTCTTAGAATGAAAGTTATTATTATTAATAACTTTCATTCTGAGACCATGCACTGACATAGGATAAGTCATCGTAAATTCATATTTACATACAATAAACTAAAGAATAACACACTAATATGCCTGTACAAATACAGATAATTGTTGATGATCGTATTGAGCACTAACCACATCTCATAAATTCTTCCAAGTAATATTTAAATTTTTCAAGCTGCTTCATAAATTGTTGTGAACCAAAGATAAGAAATGTGGTTGCAGCACGATGGTGCTCCGGCGCATTTTTCGATTGCTGTTAAAGGGCATTTTGTGTACTTGAAGCACTTAGAGCAGTGCTGGAAGTACTTTCAGGATTTCAAAAACTTTACAATGAGTGCGTTATACTTGATATTTCTATCGTCACTTATCAGGATCCAGTGCGTTGCTTTTCCAAATACTATTTAGTAATCCAAGCACTTTTGTAAATGGAAGTATATGATTCTTTTATTTGTTAAAACACCCTGCTTCAGTGTTTGGTGTTACCCAGCTCAAATTGATTCTTGCTTGGCTCATAGTTTTGCTTGGCTCATAGTTTTGCTTGTTTTATATAATTTTTTGTCTAAGTGCTTAGTGCCCAGATTGATTCTTGCTTGTTTTATGCAATTTTTTGTAACTACTTTTATTTCTTTTGTTTAATTTTTAGGCGGAAGTTTCTTTTTATGCGATTTACATTCCGGACCTGATTCTACATATGTTGCCATTTACTTTGGAGGAAAGAGAAGCAAATTAACATAGTTGAAGCAGAAGAAATAGGCCTAATTTTGGGTTATATCCTATTATCTCAATAAACAAAATTCTGTAGATGGGTTTACAGAAATGGCTACAGAATATGATGCGTTACACGAACACTCCAATAATAACTTTGAGGAATACGATACAAGTAGCGTAGGCATTAAATTAGAGATTGTATTGATCATCGAATTCTATTGATTCGAAAGCAGGAATATCTTTGATAAGTGACGACATCGTAGCGCAAGGTGTCTTATTGGAAAACATTAAAGTTGAAAATTACGATGAGCAGTCAAGCAAAGATATTGGTAGTACCGAGAACTGTGAAAAATACAATAGTGACACAAACATTAAATTAGAAAACTGTATAGCTCAAACGGAAGATTCTATTGATTCAAAAGCAGGAATATCTTTGGTAAGTGACGACATATGCATGCGCGCGCCAAAGTGTCTTATTGGAAAATATTAAAGTTGAAAATTTGGACGAGCTATTAAACACAGATGAAAGCTGTGAATTTGGTTTAGAAGAAGTAGAAACTCTAAAGGTAGAAATATGTACTAAAAATGAGAATGTTCTGGCTTTGCAGCGGGACTCGCTATTGGAAGTTAACCAAACGGGAGATTTTTATTGTTTGAGAGCGGGAATATCTTTGATAAGCAACGACGTTGTAGCAGATGGTGTCTTATTGGAAAAGATTCAAGTTGAAAATCTGAACGATGAAAGCAATAAAAACAATAATGAGGTAAGAGGCGGCATGATTTCTCATATTAAAAAGCACACTGGTAAAAAGCTCTCTACTTGCGAAGTTTGTAAAAAATCATTTTCTTGGAGCGGTGGACTGGGGCGTCATATGAAAACACATACCGGTGAAAGGCCTTTTACTTGTGAGATTTGCAAAAAGTCATTTTCCGAGAAGATTGGACTGACGAATCATACTAATATTCATACTGGTGAAAGGCCGTTTACTTGTGAAGTTTGTAAAAAATCATTTTCCTGGAAAGGCGGACTGAGGCGTCATATGAAAACACATACGGGTGACAGGTGTTTTACTTGTGAGATATGTAAAAAGCTATTTTCTTGGAAGAGTGATATGAGGCGTCATATGAGAACACATACCGGTGAAAGACCTTTTACTTGCGAGTTTTGTAAAAAGTCCTTTTTTGAGAAGGGTAAGCTGAAGACTCATATTAAAATACACACTGGTGAAAGGCCTTTTACTTGCGAAGTGTGTAAAAAAGCATTTCTCTGAAGGATGGACTGACAAATCATGAGAGCACACATACATGATGAAAGGCCTTTTACTTGTAAAGTTTGTAAAATGTCATTTCGTTACAGGAGTGCGCTGATAGATCATAACAAAACGCACACCGGTGAAAAGCCCTTTACTTGCGAGGTTTGTAAAAAGTCATTTTCTCGGAAATGTGGACTGACGGCTCTATAATAAAACTTTTGCAGGTGAAAAGCCGTTTACTTACGGGGTTGTAAAAAATCATTTTCTTTGAAGGATGGATTGAGAAAACATATGAGAACACACACCGATGAAAGGCCTTTCGCTTGTGAAGTTTGTAAAATGTCATTTCGTTTCATGTCCGGACTGTGGCTGCCTGAAAACTTGCACACCTGACGAAGAACCTTTTACTTGCAAGGTTGTAAAAAGTCGTTTGTGAAATGTATCACTAACTAGACATAAAATACACACTCGTGAAAAAGTGTATTGCTGGGAGTAGCGCAAGAGCAAGTGGCTGCTCTTCAAGGACTAAAAACACGAGAAGTCATACGAAGTTTCCCTTACTTCTTGTATATTATGTATGCAGCTAAATCTATAAGAATAGCTACACAGTGTAAGACGACATATACAGCTGCAAATTAAAAAATGAGAACAAGTGTCACCGATATTCGTCGCCCCGGACGACCGGTGATTTAACTTTGTCGACCGACGGCATACAAAATCGCATAAAAATGACCTTGTTCTCGATGACAGGCGTTATCAAAATCGTGACAATAACTGATTTGTGTAATGTTAGTGTTGGAATTGCGTGGAAAACGCCGGGATGCTCTCTCAAAAAGTGTGATTCAGCTGCACGATAATGATCGCCACCAGAAAACGCGAAAGATGATCGGAAATTTGGGTTGGGAGGTGTTGCCGCTCCTCTTCATAGTCCCGACGTCGCACCGTCCGATTTTCAGCTATTCGGCCCGCTCAAAGATTTTTTACACGGCACCAAGTTCGAAAACAACGAAGCGGTCAAACAAGCTGTACGCAAGTGGCTCGGATACCAAGGTAAAGAATTCTTCAGCACTGGAATTAGAAATTTCAGAAAGCGATGGGAAAAGTGCCTAAACGTTGGTGGAGACTACATTGAAAAGTAGTGTAAATTTCATTGTTGTTGAATAAATTGTCTTTTTTCCACGGCCATTTATCTCGTTAATTACTAAACGTCCCTCGTATGTTTAGCAGTGTTATTCTTCTGTAATTCTCACGTTTCGTAAGGTCACCCTTCTTTGGTATTGGTATTGTAACCCCGAATCACCATTCTTCTGGCATTGTTTCCTGCTCACATATTTTCATAATTAGTTCTTGTATTCTTTCTCTCCATTTTTTAGCATTAGTAATGTTGTTTGATTCAGGTGCGTTTCCAATTTTAAGTCATTTATAATATTATTGAATTCTTTCACAGTTGTTCTACTATTTCGTCTTCTGTGTTATTTTTTTTTATGTTCATCGTTGTTACCTTCTATGTTTGTCATGCTCTCTAGATAATCTTGCAATTTCTATTATTAGTAATTGTTTTTCTTCTGTTCTGTTTTTTGATTTGTGTGTATATTTTGATGTTATTCTTATAGCATTTTACTAGCTCATCCATCATTGTGACTATTCACTTTTGTTTTTTTTTCTTTCCTTATTTTTTTATAGATTTCGTAGTGTTCTTCTTTATTTGATCCTATCCATTTCAGCCTTGCCTCTCTCTTCTCCTTTATCATGATTTCGCATCGTTATCAAACCAATAGTCTTCCTTCCCTATTTGTTTTCTGTCTTAAATGATAATTTACATTTATAAAACACTAATTCATGTTTCATAAGAAAAAAAACCCAAGTTTATAGCTCGTTTTCGAATTTAGCGGTCATTTTGTACAAATTTTTGGTTAGTTTTAATAACTTGTAGTATGCAGTGATACCAAATCAAATTTTGTTCAGAAACGTAAAAAAAAACTAAAAGTAGCACTTTGTAATCTGATTTTTAAGTACTTTCTATTCATTTTCTGAAAAGAACGAAAGGTCATTTTGGACTTTGCGTTAATGGATATATGTATAATTCCCAATTCGTTGATCATTTCGAACCCTTACCGTTGAACATCGACATTACCGATGCCCGACAACTGTATCTCCTTTTTTTCTTCTTTTTTTAATTTTTGTTGGCAAGTGAGATAATTTCCTCCTGTTTTTGTCCATTCTGTACTTCTATTTTCAATGTTTGACAAAATTAAACAAGAGAAACAAAATAATGCATGTTTATCACGCCCACAGACCACGATATTTTTGTTATATTGTTCAACCTTAAAACCCATTTAAACATTTTGTTTTTCAATGTATATTCGACAGATGGTTGATGATTCGATTTCCTCGTATATTTCAGTTGTTACAACGTACAGAATACGCAAGGAAATCGACTAAAGAATCGAAGTGCTGTCCGCGCCCTCCCGCTCACGCCATGTTAGTTTCCAGTATTACTGTATTGCATGATCATTATTTATTCTACAGGCTAACCCACTATCAATCATATCTAAATGTATCACCAAATTTAAGCTACACTTACAATTTAGGATCTTCAACCCGATACTTTTCCAGCTGCCTGTACGCTTTTCGACATTTTCGCTTGCTATTAGTGATGGGAAATACCGCTCCCCTCCTGGAACGTTCTTTTCACGACCCCACCACATAAATACTATGACAAAATACTGTTATCGTTTCAGCAAAGGTAACGTCCATAGGAACGTTCTGAATATAAATCGCGACTTTTCCGACGATAGTCGACTTTGCTTCGTTCCCGAGTCGCGCTACAACGCTTCGTTCCAAAGTAACAATGGATATGGTTATTACTTATTACCGTTTCACAGGAACTTCGCGATTGTAAACTGTTACCGTTCCATGTCGCACGACAGCCAACGTTCCAAAGTAACTACCTATTTTCTTATTGTGGAGTGGGACACGCTGTGACAACAAAATACCGTTACTAAAATACATTGCCAAAGCACTGTTTTTATTTATTGCTGCAGTACCAAAATGCTACTTTTAGAAAACGAGTACCTTTTTCATTCGATCGTTCAGCTAAAACTATCAGATGCGTAAGTAATTGTATACCTATTATGTTCTTTTTTTGTACACCTAATCACCTTATACATTTATGTTCCGAAAAAAAAAATTTCAATATCGTTTTGAAGAGAAAATAAAGAAAAAGTGGCGGAAATGAATAGCATTAAATTTGGCCCAATAAAATCCTTAAAAAAGGCAATTAATTGGTTATTTGAAGAGGTCAAATAATGTTTAAGTAAATAAATGTTATAGAACCAAATTCATAGATGTCCCTTAAGTAACACTCACTCTTACCCGTCAGTCATAGCGTCCTCTTCCGACAAATCGGAATTCATAGACAATTAGGTACTCATATTTGAGTTGTGAGTGAACGAGAAGTAAGTAATTGTTAAGGTACCGGAGTTGAACACTAACTAAGCACTCATCATTATTTATGAAAGAGTAAAAGGATCCGAAGGCACGTGATACGCTGGTCATGACCTGCTCACGACAGTCAAATTTTGAACAGTAGTGCTGTTCATATGAGATTTGAACAAAGATTACTACGATCGCTGTAATGTAATAGGAGACATGAATCATATCATATTAGGATGCGAGAACCACAGTGCAGACAAATTGGTAACAGAACTTAAAAATATGGAATTGCAGTTACCGTTAAACGTTAATTATATTCTCGCTCAGGATAGCTTTCAAGTAAACTTCGGTCTTTTTACATTTTTAAGTAGAGAAAATATTATGATATAGCTTTTGATACTCCTATGTGTTTCTATCCTTTGTGGGTTTTACCTTTTACCCTGTGGGGCCTACCTGTGTTGTTTTATTGTGAGCCACCCGATCGGCCCCGGGTGTGAAGTGTGTCTGTGTTTTTGATACCTGCGTTCATTCGGGTTGTTAGGTGTCTGAGGTAACTGGCCAGTGGCGTCCGCCAAAGCCATATAATAATAATAACGATAAATGTGGCAG
The DNA here is from genome assembly GCA_029618875.2 of Dynastes tityus. Classification (NCBI taxonomy): domain Eukaryota; kingdom Metazoa; phylum Arthropoda; class Insecta; order Coleoptera; family Scarabaeidae; genus Dynastes; species Dynastes tityus. Next base: position 1,852,649 of record JAROYD020000003.1, read on the forward strand.
AACGCATATTTGGCCTATTGAAAAATAGATTTTGATGTTTGTCCTCATATTTATAATATAAATTACGAAACACTACGGGAATTATTGCTGCAACAGCTGTTTTGCATAACATTGCCATCAATGAAAGCTCAGCCAGATTTGGTACAAGGCAATGCCATGCGAGCAGCGACACTTTAATATTGAATAAATTTATATGAATTTGCATATAATAAATCCATAATTTATTTCATGTTGTTCTTTTATTATATTTTTCTTTTATTAACTTTAAATCATATTAATCGGATACTACACTAAAACCCTTACCACAATACTTAACTCGTACCGGACGCACGTTTCGATACCCGAGCTAAAACTGAATTCAGTTTTACTGCTGATGATGATATCTTGGCTATCGAAACGTGCGTCCAGTACGAGTTAAGTATTATGGTAAGGGTTTTAGTGAATTGTTTCCGACCTAACTTTTTGTTACTCCACTTTAAGCTGTTGCTTCTCGTTTTTCAAATTTTGTTTTTCTATCAATTTTTTTGCATTCTACATGTACTTGTACTTTATCACGAGTTCCTCTAAAAATATTTTCTCGTCCCCCGTGAAAAAACTTCTTTTATTATTCATAATGGAAGTTTTGTATAATAATAAATTCTTGCATACGCAACACGTATTCTACGTTCTAACTTGCGGACCGTTAAAAGAACCCCCAACAATTCACTTGCCGCCTTTCAAAATTATTTGGCCATGCGCATGCTCGTGCTACAAACGTCACGAAAACTCTGACGTAAAATATAGACGCCTCCTCAAATTTTCCTCATGCTAAGAATTCATCTCGATGAATCCGAAAAATTAGGTTTGAATGAGGATCCCTTGAGCGTGTTTAATATGAGTAGTAGATGAGGTGAAGTTGAATAATAAAGTTAGGACTATGAAGTTAGTTCATAAACGGAATGTTAAAGCAACAAATGGAATTAGTACAATTTAGGGATTTTCAGTACCGTTTTTTGGTCTTGTCGAAGTAATGTTGGTATCGTTGGCAACACTGCGTAGCACGTGGTACCACCTAGTTTTATTTTTGTGTACCACAATTGACAGTTAAAGTTTGAGGTGTTTTGGAAGTTTTTCTAGTTAAATTTTAAGGTGAGTGGGTGTATTCCTTATAGATTCTAATTCACATATTCTACTTAGAATTAGAAGTCATTTTCATCCGTGCTAATTGCTGTTTATAGTCATATTTTAGACTATTCCTAACCTAGTACTTGGTGGTTTAGAAATGTATTCCTCCCAGTAAGATGTATAAAGATATAAACATTTCCAATCTATTCTCATCGTCAATCATAGTTTTTATTTGATGAAACTGAGTTAATTGTTACTCTAACTGGATGATGTTACCAAAGACGTTGCTACCAAGGCTACGAAACAAAGTAATAATTTAAAACCATTTCAAGTATGCGTTAACACTCCTGTTGATAAATACATTAATAATAATAACTTTCATCCTGAGACCATGCGCTGACATAGAATAAGTCATTGTGCTTAGTGATTTTTTTACCAAAAAAAATATTGTTAATAGAAGTTGCTTGGAATCTTTCAATGAAGCTAAATCCTAAATTTATGTACAATTAATTAAAATTGCTGAAAATAAGATAATATGGTCGCAAATTTAACTTTCGCTGATAAAATTGAGATAATAAGATTAGTGGGTGATAGTGTTCGTTCCACACGGGAAGCTGCCCGTGAATCAGATATCCGGGCCGTCCTCCCATTACACATACAACTGCCGAGAATTAACGATTTATTAAATCGTACTGGAAATGCGATAAAATCAATTGCGAGGAATTATCATCATCCTGAAGATAACGTTATTTTGAATTATATCACTGAGAATCCGGTCTAAGAGCGATGCCCTTAGTTTTAAATTATTCAAAAGATTAAATTTGGAGGTGACTTCGTAGACATAAGAAGATTCCTTTCAAGCCGAAATTTCAGCGCACTTTAGAAGAAGGGGATCTTGAAAGGCATTTGTGGAGTCGAGGTATTTTTTTTAAATGATTAGTGTTTCCTAAAGAAAATTTTGTTTACTGACGAGGCTACATTTACCACCAACGGAATAGTTTATATAGGATTATAGCACCGTTCTTTTTTAGACAAAATTTAAATGCTACACGTTTTTTTAAATTTCTAAATGATTTATAGCATGCATTATATGATCTTTCAGTTGTAGTACGACAGGAAATGTACTGTCAATTAGACGGGGCGCCTATACATAATGTAGTTGCGGTTAGGGAATGGTTAAAGGAGAATTTCAAGGGAAGATGGATAGGCCGTAATAGTCCCCTAACCGATTGGCCACCTAGATCTTCCGATTTTACACCATTAGATTTTTATTTTTGGGGAACTATTAAAAATAAAATAAATAAAACTAGGCCAATAAATATTCAACAACTTTGTGATGGAATAACTCAAACGTTGTCGGAAACAACAGAAATCGAATTGAAAAAAGGAATACGTGTTGGTGGCGACTTAGTAAAAGATACTGTTATTTAAATAATTAAGCATCGTCTTTTGTTATCGTATTGAATTAAAATAATAAAATAAAAACTCAGGGCAAACTTTTGAGATTATTATTCGAATTTTCTGGAAATTTTTTGCGAAAGATTTTCAAAATTTTTTGTTTGTGTGTGTGAACGAAAAGTGCTGCTGAACTTTTTGCGAATTGAACATTTTTTCCAATGTTACCTTGCAACCTACAATGTTGACCCATGGATCCAATGGAGGCAGGTGAATTTCCATGTTGTACTATTGGTTGTTCTAGTGTGACCTCCTTCACCTTTAATGATTTCGTCGCAGAATTGCAGTTAATTGGAGTTATTCGAACCCACGCTGTCTGTAGTTTGGTCCACATGGCATCTGCTGAAGTTGGAGCAGTTTTTCTTACTTCCCGATCGAGTTCTTCCCATAATAACTCGATGGGATTTATGTCCGGGCGCTGGATTGGCCATTTCATAATTGTTAGTGCCCCTTCGACTTCCAACTGTTCTAAATATTGCTTGTATCATTTTAAAGTGCGTTTTAGGTTATTGTCTTGTTGGAATACAAAATTCTGACCAAAAATTCTTACACCAGAGGGTATTGCATTTTCCTCTAGGATGCGTTTGTATTGTATTGCTCTTCTCGCATTATGCTTCGAATTTTCACATCACCTGCGGATGTACCAGCAAAACAACCCAAGTATTTGATTCTTATATTTGTTAAAGCACCCTGCCTCAATGCTTGGTGCTTCATGTTACCCAGCTCAGATTGATTCTTGCTTGCTTTGTAGTATTTTGCGTAAGTTTTATGTATTTTTTTATAACAACTTTTATTTCTTTTGTTTCATTTTTAGGAGGAAGGTTTTTTACGTGATTTACATTCCGGATTTGGTTCCCCATACGTTGTCACTTCCTTTGGAGGAAAGAAAAGTAAATTAACGTAGTTGAAGCGGAAGAAATATGCCTAATATTGGGTTATATTCCATTATCTTAATAAACAAAATTCAGTAGATGCGTTTACAGAAATGGCTGCAGAATATGATGATTTGCGTCAACATTACAATGATAACTTTGAAAAATACAGTAGGGACGCAGACATTAAATTAGAAGATTGTATAGTTCAAACGGGAGATTCTCTTGATTCAAAAGCAGGAATATCTTTGATAAACGATGATATCGTGGCACAGGGTGTCTTATTGGAAAACATTAAGGTAGAAAATTTAGATCAACAGTTAAGCAAAAATATTGTAAGTACTGAGAACTGTGAAAAATACAATAATGAGGCAGACATTAAAATAGAAGATTGTATAGTTCAAACGGGAGATTCTCTTGATTCAAAAGGAGGAATATCTTTGATAAGCGACGATATCGTAGCACAATGTGTCTTATTGGAAAACATTGCACTTGAAAATTTGAAAGACCAAAGTGATAAATGCTTTAAATATAAAGATGAACTAACAGCTGACAAGGTCTCTCATATGCTCGATAAGAATGTTGATTGTGCGCAGTGTGGAAAATCGTTCGAAGGAAAAAGAGAACTATGTCGCCATATTAGGAGGGTACATTTTACCAAGAAGGTCCACTCGTGTAGTTATTGTGGGCGGACATATAGTGGCAAAATGGATCTGAGGAGACATATTAGAAAACACACTGGTGAAAAGCCGTTTACTTGCGAAATTTGTAAGAAGTCATTTAGATCAAGAAAAGGATTAACAAGTCATATTAACATACACACCCGTGAAGAGCCCTTTACTTGCGAAGTTTGTAAAAAATCATTTAGATCAAGAAAAGGGCTGACAAATCATATTAACGTACATACTGGTCAAAAGCCTTTTACTTGCGAGATTTGTAAAAAATCATTTACCGAGAAGAGTAGCCTGGCGAAACACATTAAAAAACACACCGGTGAAAAGCCTTTTACTTGCGAAATTTGTAAAAAATCATTTATTTGGAAAGATAATCTGAGAAGTCATATTAAAGCACACACCGGTAAAAAGCCTTTTACTTGTGAGATTTGTAAAAAGTCGTTTACCCAGAAGGGTAACCTGGCGACTCACCTTAAAAGACACACTGGTGAAAGGCCTTTCACTTGCGACGTTTGTAAAAAGTCGTTTTGTTTCAAGAGTTTACTGATGAGACATATTCAGACACATACTGATGAAAAGCCTTTTACTTGCGAATTTTGTAAAAAATCATTTTCGCTGAAGGATGGACTGGCGTCTCATGTTAAAATACATACCGGTGGAAAACCTTTTACTTGCGAAATTTGTAAAAAATCATTTAGATTAAGAAAAGGACTGATAAGTCATTTTAACGTACACACCGGCGAAAGGCTTTTTACTTGCGAGATTTGTAAAAAGTCATTTACCAAGAAAAGTAACCTGACGACTCATATTAAAATACACACCGGTGAAAAGCCTTTTACTTGCGAATTTTGTAAAAAATCATTTAGATTAAAAAAAGGGCTGACAGATCATATTAACATACATACTGGTGAAAAGCCTTTTACCTGTGAGATTTGTAAAAAGTCATTTACCGAGAAGAGTAGCCTGGCGATTCACGTTAAAAGACACACTGGTGAAGGGCTGTTTACTTGCGATGTTTGTAAAAAGTCGTTTTGTTACAAGAGTATACTGATGAGACATATTCAAACACATACTGATGAAAAACCATTTACTTGCGAATTTTGTAAAAAATCATTTAAATCAAGAAAAGGACTGACAACTCATATTAAAACACATACCGGTAAAAAGCCTTTTACTTGCGAGATTTGTAAAAAGTCGTTTTGTTTCAAGAGTTTCCTGACGAGACATATTCAAACACATACGGATGAAAAGCCTTTTACTTGCGAGATTTGTAAAAAGTCATTTACCGAGAAGGGTAGCCTGGCGAATCATATTAGAACACACACCGGTGAAAGGCCTTTTACGTGCGAGATTTGTAAAAAGTCATTTGCCCAGAGGAGTCACCTGGCGACTCACATTAAAAAACACACCGGTGAAAAGCCTTTTACTTGCGAAATTTGTAAAAAGTCGTTTACCCAGAGGGGTCACCTGGCGGCCCACATTAAAAAACACACCGGTGAAAATCCTTTTACTTGCGAAATCTGTGAAAAGTCATTTACCCAGAGGGGTCACCTGGCGACTCACATTAAAAAACACACCGGTGAAAAGCCTTTTAATTGCGATATTTGTAAAAAATCATTTTCTCGGAAGGATGTACTAATAACTCATATTAAAACACATACCGGTGAAAAGCCTTTTAATTGCGATATTTGTAAAAAGTCATATACTGACAAGAGCAACCTGGCGACTCACATTAAAAAACACACCGGCGAAAGGCCTTTTACTTGCGAATTTTGTAAAAAATCATTTTGTTGGAGGAAAGGACTGATAAGCCATATGAAAACACACGCCGGTGAAAAGCGTCGTACTGTGAGGCTTGTAAAAGGTCATTTGGCTGCTCCTCAGGACCAAGAGGATATGAGAGTGCATACGAAGGATTTCCCTTATTCTTGTAAGTTGTGTTCGGCTAAATTTAAGAGCCTACAAAGTGTAAGACGGCGTATAACGCTGCATATTAAAAAAAAGGGTTTAACAATCGATTAGTCGAGATGAATTACAGTAGAACCTCGGTTATCCGAAATAATACGGACCCAAGTGGTTTCGGATAATCGAAATTTTGTTTAAAATGAAGCTCTTGGATAAATAATAACACACTCGTAATTGGCTAAAGAAATGTAATTAAACATTATTATTTTACTAAACGGATACTCTAAAACTGTGGCACTGGAACACTGAAACAGTTCACTAAAACCCTTACCACAACACTTAATTTGTACTGGACGCACGTTTCGATAGCCAAGCTATCATCATCAGCGGCAAGACTGAACTAACAAGCTAAGTGAAAAACTAACCTTATAAGGAAAATAAATTATGCAATATGTAAATTTAAAATCGTAAAATTTAATGAGCCGCTTCATTGCACAGGACTATAAATAGCCTAAAGGTAAATGAGCCGAATGACGTGAGTTAATAAATCCTAGATTACAATGAAGCGGTTCATTGCACATGGTTAAAATTACAACTAAAAATGATTAAACATGATGTAACAAAGGATAAAGGCTGGAATTTAGTGGTCCTAAATCTGAATTCATTAAGTGAGTTTTGTTATTGTAAATCTCCATGCCTTCATAACAATTTAATTGAGAAGTACTCCTTACGTTTTTAATTAACTTTATATTGTCAACATTATGGTTATTTTCAAGCATATGTAGGGCAGCGCTAGATTTATCAAACCTTCTGAATTTGAGATGAGCCAAATGTTCTTTGTACCTAATTTTGATTGATCTTTTTGTCTGCCCAATATACACTTGATCACAATCTTTACATGAAATTTTGTAAATTCCTGATTTATCCATGTTATCCACTGGGTCTTTGGAAATTTTCCCTAAAAGGTTTTTAAGGTTATTGCTCGAAGAGAAAACAATCTTGCGGTCAATCTTAGAAAAGATTTTTGAAGACCCTTGGTGTAACATGGATAAAAGGGTAATTTAACATATTTCTTATTATTACGGCCGTCAATGCGTTCTAATGTGCTTACATTTCTAATTCTTAATCTATTCTTATGTTTCCTAATAGTATTATAGACGACATCTTCAGAGAATCCGTTAAAGTTAGAAATATTGATGATTTCTTTAAGTTCATTTTGATATCTATCTTTCGTTAAAGGAAAATTGAGTAACCGGTGCGCCAAAAAGTTAATAGCCGAAAGTTTGTGTTCATATGAGTGATTAGAATCCTGTAAGATGAATCTATTATTACTAGTAGGTTTCCTATATACGTCTATTTCTAACTTATTTTTATTTCTTATTACTAACATGTCGAGGAAAGGAATCCTGTTGTCTTTTTCTTCTTCGTGGGTAAATTTGATAGAGGGAAATTTTGAGTTAAGTTGTTCTATGAAATCCGTTATTGAACATTTACTGATGTCAAAGATGAAAAAAATGTCATCGACGTATCTGATCCAAAGCCGAGGGAAATAAGCGAAAGTATTCTTCAGGTCAGTTTCAAATTTACCCATAAAGAGGTTAGCCATAAACGGAGATAAGCTGTTACCCATTGCTGTTCCTTCCGTTTGTTGATAAAAAGTGTTATTAATTTGGAAAAAGTTTTGTTTCATGCAAAGTTTTGTCAAAGAAATGAAGCTAGTAACTTTCTCTCTATCCATTTGGTTATCTAACAAAAGTGTTTCTAAATATTCCAAAGTTAAATCAACTGGAACACTAGGGAACAATGAACTTACGTCAAACGAAACTAAAATTTCTTTGTCAGTAAGCTCAATGTCCTTAGTTTTTTCAATGAACTCGTAAGAATTTTTAATAGCCAAATCCGGAAATTGTACAGGTAACTGGTTCAATTTGTCAGATAACCACCTGGAAAGTAAGTAAGTTGGACTGTTGATATTCGAAACAATGGGTCTCATGCTTTTTCCGGGCTTGTGTATTTTAGGTAAACAATACATCCTAGGTAGTACTGGGTTTGATACCGTTAGTCTAAATCTTAAATTGTCGCTAATGACAGCCTTACATTCTAACATGGTCTTTTACATATTGCATAATTTATTTTTCTTATAAGGTTAGTTTTTCACTTAGCTTGTTAGTTCAGTCTTGCTGCTGATGATGATAGCTTGGCTATCGAAACGTGCGTCCAGTACAAATTAAGTGTTGTGGTAAGGGTTTTAGTGAACTGTTTCATTATTATTTTAGGTTATATGTCGTATGATTTACATGTAATGTACATAGGTAAATGTATATACATAATGAATCATTGGCGAGTTAAGAATGACGTTATTTTTTGCTGTACTCGGTTGGCACTGACTCTATCTTTTGCAGCAATATCTCCAACGTCTAATAAGTAAAACATCAGTTACTGTTGCATTTTCCTGTTGTTCTACAAACATTAAGGCTTTCTGTAAAGCTTCCAGTCCATCTGAGAGAAATTTTCGTAGGGAGTTCGTTAATTGCTTCTTCTAATTTCTCATAAAACTTGTTTGATACCGTCATCACTATTTTCAGTCGTTGCATATACACTACCGTTCGTGGAAGTTCGGGCAAGCAAGAAAATGTACGGAGGTCAAAGAAAATAAGACATATATTAACTGGCCATGTATTAATACTTACTTACATGATTTTACATAATTTCAAACACAAATTTATTAAAAAGAAAAAGTTAATCAAATACAAATAATATAAATCCAATTTTCATCGAAAAATCGACCTTTTGCCTTTAGGATTGCTGCCACTATTCTCGGCATCCGATTCACTAATTTTGCTAATGTTTTATTGGGCAAGCTCGTCCGTACCTCCTGGAGAATGGTCCACAAATGTTCCTTCGATTTTGGACACTTTTTCCTAATACATCGGTCTAATTCCTCCCATAACAATTCTATCGGGTTCAGATTGGGGGACTGTAGCGGCCATTCCATAATTTTTAGGGTTCTTTCATTTTCTTCTTGCTGCAGGTAATCTGTGCACAATTTATGTTTATGTTTGGGGTCATTGTCCTGCGTAAATTCAAATCCACGACCAATTAATCGGACTGACGGTATGGCATTTTCCTCCAGGATTTTCCGATATTCTTTTTTCATTATGCCCTCAATTTTGAGCAAGTTCCCTGTTCCGATTAAGGAAAAGCAACCCCAAACCATTACAGATCCGCGTTCATGCTTCACCGTAGGAACTATACACTCCCCAACATTCTTTCCCCTCTTGATCTGCGTACGAAAACTCTCCGTCTATTTCCAAAAACCTCAAACTTAGATTCGTCAGTCCACAGAACGGTTTTAAAATCGTCCACTGTCCAATCTCTATGAGCTTGTGCCCATTTCAGTCGTTTCAGCCTATTTCCTCTTCGGAGTAACGGTTTTCGACAAGCCACTCGCCCATGCAACCCAGCCTCTTTCAGCCGACGTTTCACAGTACTCACAGAAACCTTGGAATCTCGCTCATTATTGAATTCTGCAGCAATTTCTGATGCTGTTAGCCTTCTATTGCGCTTACTAATTATTTTTATTCGTAAATCTTCCGCAGGAGTCGGTCCTGGCCGATTACGATCTTGCACGTCACCGGTTGTCTTAAATCGAACTATAGTATCATGTACTGTAGATTTTTTATTTTTAATTTATCCGCAATCCGTCTTTCTGTGTACCCTTTCCCGGTGCAAGGTAATAATAGCAGATCGTTTTGAAACAGCTAGAGGCTTTCCACGGGGTATTTTAAGCAGTCAAACCGAAATTATTTTATTTTTCACTTGCACAACCGCAGATACTTTCACAATAACAATCTCTTCAGAACTACTGCGTTTAGAAATGTTTTTTTAAAGGGTATACGAATATTTCCAGGTAACACGAGTGAATCAGCTAACCCTCCTAGGGATTATTATAAAGCTTTATTGTCACTGTAATTTTTGGGGATTTCCAACATAATTATATATTTTATGATAACGGTCTTATAATAGGCAAATACTACCTGGAAATTGGTAAAAGGCTTCCAGAAAAGGTTAGTTTTAGTAATTTCTCACAGAAATATATATAGAATTTTAAATTTTTTTCCTAAACAGTTAATATAATTTGTCAGCTTGCCCGAACTTCCATGAACGGTACTGTACATTGAAGATGGATAGCTTTCTTGGCTTATAGTATCGTTTATCATTTTAAACTCTATTACTTTTTTTCTTACTTTATCCCTTGCAATAAATGCTGTATCTCCTTAGTCCCGCTTTTCTTCTCCTGCGTAGCATATTGTATATTTTTTCTTCTCTACTTTACCCTGCCTTGTCCATCTTACCTGCTGTATTGGTGCGATATCCACATTATATTTTTTTAGCTCATTTACAGTTTCCTGCATTTTACCTATTTCTTTCTTACTTTCCATGATCCAATTCTTATTTTTGCCTTTTTTATTCTTTCTCTCTTCTTTCTTTTCTTGTTTGCTTTATTTTTTTTTCTCCTCCGGCGTTTCATCTTTTTTACCATATTTCTCATTCCTTTTCCATTACCGTGTTCGACTTCATGTTTTTTTGACCTGTATGTTAACTGGATCTATTAGTTTGTCCGTCTTGTCGTTTGGTGATATTTTTATTAAAATGGTTTGTTCTAACCGATTTTCTTTGTCGTTCCGCTCGAGTTGTTCATTATCAATGCTTTCTTCTAATTTTCCGTTATTTCGGTTCCATCTCCACACTATTCCGTTCACGATCAACTTCTTGTATCTTGTAGATCCTTCTTCTTTACTCATTACCCTTATTTTTCTTTGTATTTGCATCTCTGTTTTTGTTAAATCATCAACGTAGAGTCGCTCATCCCTAATATCTTTTTTGGCCTGTATTTATTTTGTATTATTAGCTATTTGTCTTGTTCAGACGTTAACTCTACTAAGCGTATTTTATCTCCTATTATTTGTTTTATTTCTGCTTCATTGTTCAAATACTGCCTTACGAATTTCTGCATTGTTTCTTTTATTATTTTCGTATCGTTTGTCTCAATCTTCATTCCCCTCACTATAATATTATTCTTCTTCTCTTTCTTTTCAATTATCTCCACGCAGTCTTTAACTTGTCTTAGTTCCTTTTTGATTTTGTCATTTTCCTGTACGGTCGCATTTACACATACACAGAACTACTCGCATACAGCATCGATTTAGTACTGACGCTGTGAACGCGTGAAATAGATAATCGCCGACTCCGCGCCACATATCTACTACATTGACTGTTACCGCTGTTTGTCCAGACTAGTGATGAAAGTAACACATGCGAAGATATGCCAATCTCTACTAATTAAGAAGCGCTGCAATGTGTTAGGCACCTTCGCTATTTTTTACAATTTCATAATGCCCCTAAAGATACTTTGGATATATTCGCCAACATTAGGCGAGTTCGGGTATTCGTTCGGAGTAACTCTATTTACTCCAAATACCCTACTCGCGCTCTTTCGCGTTCGGCAATGTCGTAGAGTAACTCCATCCCTTCGTTTAAGAGAATGGGTTGCGTGATCCACTCATGCTCTGCTCATAAACCCCTCCACGTCCTATGTACTCTTGATCCGCTCCGAACGAATACCCGAACTCAGCTATTGAGGATAATATTGAACAAATTTGCGCTGGCGCGAAATTGAAATAATCAAAAACTGCAGACTTTCTTAATCAGAAATTAATACACGTAATATTAAAATATATGTATGCAGCATTTCTCAAAATGTGTACTCTTACATACATAAATATCGTTTGAATGATGTAGTTATCAGTAATTTTTAATTTGTCAATGTATTTCATCCGTTTTGTTTATTACGAACTCCGCATATAACGAACTGAATTTCTTGGTCCCTTGCAGTTCGTTATATCCGGACATTACTGTATTTGATTCCTTTAATTTGTTAAAGCACCCTGTCTCAGTGCTTGGTGCCCAGCTCAGATTGATTCTTGCTTGTCTTATGTAATTTTTTGTAACTACTTTATTTCTTTTGTTTCATTTTTAGGAGGAAGTTTTTTTATGTGATTTACATCCCGGACCTGGTTTCACATACGTTGCCATTTCCTTTGAAGGAAAGAAAAGCAGATTAACGCAGTTGAAGCGGAAGAAATTGGGTTATATTCTATTATCTCAACAAACAAAATACTGTAGATGCGTTCATAAAAATGGCTACAGAACATAATGAATCGCTGGAACATTACAATAATAGCTTTGAAGAATACAGTAGTGACGCAGACATTAAATTGGAAGATTGTATAGGTCAAACGGGAGATTCTCTTGATTCAAAAGCCGGAATATCTTTGATAAACGACGATATCGTGGCACAAGGTATCTTATTGGAAAATATTAAAGTTGAAAATTTGGATCAAGATTTAAGCATTACTGAGAACTGTGAAAAATATAATAGTGAGACACACATTAAATTAGAAGATTGTATAGTTCAAACGGGAGATCCTCTTGATTTAAAAACAGAAATATCTTTGATAAGCGACGACGTCGTACCACAAGGTGTCTTACTCGATATTAAAGTTGAAAATTTGAGCGACCAAAGCGATAAATGCTTTAAATACAAAGACGGACCAACAGCTGACAAGGTCTCTCATAAGCTCGACAAGATTGTTGATTGTGCGCAGTGTGGAAAATCGTTCGAAGGGAAAAACCAACTATATCAACATCTTAGGAGCGCACATTTTACCAAGAAGGTTCACTCATGTAGTTGTTGTGGGCAGGCATATCGTCTCAAGATTGATCTGACGAGACATATTAGAAGACACACTGGTGAAAAGCCGTTTACTTGCGAGATTTGTAAGAAGTCGTTTTCTCGGAAGAGTGTACTGAGAATTCATATTAAAACACACACCGGTGAAAAGCCTTTTACTTGCGAGGTTTGTAAAAAATCATTTTCTCGGAAGAGTGTACTGACAACTCATATTAAAACACACACCGATGAAAAGCCGTTTACTTGCGACGTTTGTAAAAAATCATTTTCTCTGAAGGATGGACTGACGAGACATATTCAAACACACACCGCTGAAAAGCCTTTTACTTGCGAAGTTTGTAAAAAATCATTTTCTCTGAAGGATGGACTGTTGATTCATGTTAAAACACATACCGGTGAAAAGCCTTTTACTTGCGAATTTTGTAAAAAATCATTCAGATCAAGAAATGGACTGACAAGTCATATTAACATACACACTGGTGAAAAGCCTTTTACTTGCGAGGTTTGTAAAAAGTCTTTTTGTTGGAGGGGAGGACTGATTAGTCATATTAAAACACACACTGGTGAAAAGCCTTTTACTTGCGAGATTTGTAGAAAGTCATTTACTGACAAGAGTAACCTGGCGACTCATATAAAGAGACACACCGGTGAAGGACCTTTTACTTGCGAAATATGTAAAAAGGCGTTTTGTTACAAGAGTGGACTGATGAGTCATATTAAAACACACACCGGTGAAAGACCTTTTACTTGCGAGATCTGTAAAAAGTCATTTACCGACAAGAGTAACCTGGCGACTCACATAAAGAAACACTCCGGTGAAAAGCCTTTTACTTGCGAACTTTGTAAAAAATCATTTTATTGGAGGAAAGGACTGATAAGTCATATGAAAACACACACTGGTGAGAAGCGTCGTACTGTGAAGCTTGTAAAAAGTCATTTGGCTGCTCCTCAGAACTAAAAGAACACGAGAGTGCATACGAGGAGTTTCTCTTATTCTTGTAAGTTATGTTCAGCTAAATTTAAGAGCCTATAAAGTGTAAGACGGCATATAATGCTGCATATAAAAAAAAAGGTTAACAATCGATAAGTCGAGATAAAATATGGGGTTTTATTGCTACTTCAATAAATTCTTTGATTGCCTCTTGACACGCAGAATTGCCTGTAGATGCGAATGATGGGCAACGAATTGGCGACTCATGTGCATATTAACTGAAAGCTCGTGTTCTTGCTATTACGGCAATATCATCCCCATATACAATTACTTGTCATTTTATATATTAATAATAATAATAATACGTATTTATTGGCAATAAAGTAAGACAGTAGACATAACAACATACGGAAACGTATGCAATATGTTCAAAAAAGTATACAACAAATGGAAAACCTTTCTATTATTGGTTTCTCAACAAATTTTGTTCTTAATAAAACCTGGTGCATGTACCCAAACTTACAATGAATATAACAGATCTACTCTAAGATTAATAATAATAATAGCGTTTCTTTGAAAACTTCCCAAGAGCAAAGTACCTTTATTTCTAAAGATATGCAGAAATTTTATTAGGGAGAGTTGTTTGTAATTTAGAGGTATATCCAAGGCCGTACCGTATGGATGCGCGAAGTGTGCGTTGCACACAGGCAGCCAACGTAAAGGGCGGTGACAGGTAATCAACAAAGAAAACGAGTCGTTAGGCGGCACGAACTGAGTAAGCAGAAATCAAAACAGTCTGAATTATAATAATAATGAATATTACTACTTTTCCGTGTATATTATTCCATTTCTTCGCCCGTTGATCATTATCATTAGAAATAAACGAACTCGAGCTTAGAGAGTAGAAATATATCGTGAATAATATCTGACCCGTCGAAGAACTATATCTGCATTTTAAAATAAACTTACCAATGTTATACATACCACCCTAGCCCTAAGTTTTAGTCACTATTATTCCAACTTTTGTACGAGTAATATATTCAATAAATATCTTGTTTCTTCTTGTTTGGTTTTTTAAAAACCTCAAGTTACAATTAAGCGGTTTAATTGTAGTCTGTGTTTTTTTTAAGTAAAATAATTTTAACAGATACTACATTTCCTTATTACTAGAATTTGATAAAATAGTGGTACCGGATGGCAGTAGCGTAGCGGTAACGGCGTGGTTAGAGGTAATTTTCAACTCGTAGTCGATCTCGACAGTACCGCGAGAGAGTTCAAAGCGACAGTACGCTGCACGCCAAATAAGTACGCGGAGATGGGACGCCCAAATGGTATAACGTTCCCTTTGAATGTGAATAAATATCTCGGGCATTTCCGTGGATTGGAATATAGAAGTCCGCATATTTATTGCACAATATGCAATAGCGAATTGCTAAGTCGCGATAGGTTTGAATGTAGAAAACATTGTAAAAGTAAACGTCATGTATTGAATTTAAGAAACAGTATTCGATACTGGCAATTTTTATATGATTTTATTTTTATGTTAAGTGCGTGCAACATCCCACAACATCTAGTATCTAATGAACACTTTCGTCTTTTTTGGGCTAAGTACGTCCCCTCATGGAAGCTGCCAACATCTATGCAATTATGTTGCAATTTGCCATGTGTGCAAGGTACAGTAAAGGAATGTATAAAAGACGAGTTAACAAATAAGAAAATCTGCCTAAGTGTGGATGAAACAACTGATGCTCAAAAACACAGCGTCATTCGTTTTGTAGCGCGTCCTTTAAAACGTGACGGTCCACCAGCTTGATTGTTGTTTTCCACTGAAAGGATTCAGAAAACTAATGCAGAAACCGTTGTCAAGATAATAAAAGATTCGTTGAGAGAATTTTGTATCACAGTTGTACAAGCTATATATACAAAACAGCGAGACTCATTAAATACCGCTCTAGAAAGCTTGACGGATCCTATAGGACTAGATGTCGCTCAAAAATTTCGTGCAGTTTTAAATAAAAATCCCGATTTACAAAAGTTGTAACTATCATCTGTAATAAAGAGCGGCTTCGATCAGACAGTCGTAGCTCCACACAGTTGAGTACGCCGCAACGGCGGTCGATGATATATTCGCAGGAGTCCTAAAGCAAGCGTGCTGTACCTGTTATTTTCCCAGCGAGATAACAGTTGCAACCGTTATTGGATCCATAACTTTTATAAAATAACAGATAGTTAAATAACGACCCATCCCTACTTAGAATATATTCTAACTGTGTGCTTAAAAGTCCCATATCTAGAGGGCAGCGTTTGATAATTACACTTGTACTATTGTACGTAAATAAAAGTATTTAATATATTATTTGTATTGTTTCTTTGATCAAATTAGATGTAATTTTGTGGTATACAGTTACGAAATTTTAAAAAGTCTAGCTATGATTAACAATATATTCTTATTTTATTATGCATAGAGGAAATTAAAGTTTTAGTTACCTTAAATGTATGCAACTGAACATACACAGGAGATTATGTAGGTAGCATAAAGTATTATATATAGTAAATGTTTTTCTGTAATAGTTTATGTCCTTATATATATATGCATGTATGTTATGTAATAAAAATAAATAACATTTTAGTTTCATTTAAAAACGTTCACAGCACCAAAGTAATATTTTTTTATATTGGAGTAATCAGAATACCTCCGTTGTCACTTACTGTTACAAAATATCTTGGCCCTGTCAAAGTTAAAGCACCCTGGCCCAGTGGCTTGGTGGTTGGTGTTGTGTAATTTTCCTTAAGTTTTATGAAATTTTTTGTAACTTTTATTTTCTTTTTTAGGAGGAAACTTTATATGTGATTTCCATTCCGGACCTGGTTCCACATACGTTGCAATACCCTTTGGAGGAAAGGAAAGCAAATTAATTATCTCAATAAACAAAATTCTGTAGATACCTTCACAAAAATGGCCACAGAATACGATGAGTTCCATGAACATTACAATAATAAAGACACTAAATCAGATGATTTTATGTTTCAAACGGGAGATTTTCTTGATTCAAAAGCAGGAATATCGTTGATAAGCGATGACATGGTAACACAAGGTGTCTTATTGGAAAATGTCAAAGTAGAAAATTTGCGTGAACAGTTAAGCGAAGATATTCTTAGTAGCGAGAACTGTGAAAAATATAATATTGATGCAAACATTAAATTAGAAGATTGTACAGTTCAAACGGAAAATTTTCTTGATTCAAAAGCAGGAATATCTTTGATAAGCGACGACGACGTAGCACAAGGTGTCTCATTGGAAAATATTAAAGTTGAAAATCTGAACAAGCAAAGCAATAAAAGCTTTAAATATAAACGTGCACCAAAAGTTCACAAGGTCTCTCCTAAGCTCGACAAGATCGTTGTTTGTGCGCAATGTGGAAAATCGTTCGAAGGGAAAGGCAAACTATATCAACATTTTAGGAGCGTACATTTTACCAGGACGATTAACTCGTGTAGTTATTGTAGGCGGGTATATCGTCGCAAGATGGATCTGACGAACCACATTAGAACACACACTGGTGAAAAGCCCTTTACATGCGAAATTTGTAAAAAATCATTCTGCGTGGAGGATCGACTGAAGAGACATATTAGAACACACACAGGGAAAAAGCCTTTTACTTGCGAGATTTGCAAAAAGTCATTTTCTCAGAAAGGCGGATTGACGACGCATATTAAAACACACACCGGTGAAAGGCCTTTTACTTGCGAGATATGTAAAATGTCATTTGTTCTGAAAGGTGTACTAATGACTCATATGAAAACACACACTGGTGAAAAGCATTTTACTTGCGAGGTATGTAAAAAGTCAATTTGTTGGAAGAGCGGACTGATGAGACATATTAAAACACACACCGGGGAAAAGCCTTTTACTTGTGAGATATGTAAAATGTCGTTTTCTCTGAAGGGTGGATTGGCAAATCATATTAAGAAACACACCGGTGAAAGGCCTTTTATTTGCGAGGTTTGTAAAAAGTCATTTTGTTGGAAGGGCGGACTGATGAGACATGTTAAAACACACACCAGTGAAAAGCCTTTTATTTGCGAGTTTTGCAAAACGTCATTTTCTGAGAAAAGTGGACTGATGAATCATATTAAAATACACGCCTGGGGAAAGGCCTTTTACTTGCGAGATTTGTAAAAAGTCGTTCTCAGAAAAGGGTGGACTGAGGATCCATATTAAAAAACACAGCGGTGAAAAGCCTTTTACTTGCGATGTCTGTAAGAAATCATTTTGTTGGAGAAAAGGACTGATCAAACATATTAAAACGCACACCGGTCAAAAGCCTTTTACTTGCGAAGTTTGTAAAAAGTCATTTTATGAGAAGTATAGACTGACGACCCATACTAGAATACACACCGGTGAAAAGCCTTTTACTTGCGAGATTTGTAAAAGGTCATTTACTGAAAAGGGTGGACTGACGATTCATATGAGAAGACACACCAGTGAAGGGTGCTTTACTTGCAAAGTTTGTAAAAAATCATTTAATTGGAGCAAAACACTGACAAGTCATATTAAAACACACACTGATGGGAACCGTCTTACTGCGAAGTTTGTAAAAAATCCTCCAGCTGCTCTTCAGGACTAAAAACACACGAGATTGCATACGAGGGATTGCCTGTATTCTTGTAAGTTGTGTTTGGCTAAATTTAAGAGCCTACAAAATGTAAGACGCTGCATATTAAGAAGTAAGTTTAACAGACCATATGAAGGTGCAGTGGAGGCTTGTTGGATGTTGAACCGGGTGTTCAACTCGACACAATCGATTGGTCGAGATAAAATGTAGGAATTTTTTGTTACTTCGCTAACCCACTAACGTCAGTAAATGAAAATTATAATTTTTTTTGCGTTAAGTGATTAAAAATTGATAAAAACACATGTAATTAAACAAATTTTATTAATTCAGATAATGCAAACTAAAAAACAATAATGTGCCCATATGGTACCTGTAGGCGTTAAGTTGGTACAAAACCAACATTAAATATCTACATCGAGCTCTTCGAATATATTATTGTAATTAAAAATTTTTTGAAGCAGTCGATACATAGCCCAATACAATACTTAGAATACATCGTTCTATAACTGCACCGGCACAGCTTTGCCTTTCACCTTCAGGCACAGAAATCACGTAAAGATGTAACCGTCGAACCTTATATCATTACTAACTCTAAAGTCACTGCCTGCAGCACTTCGTGCTCGACCTAGATTTCGTGGCAGTACTTTGTATTTTGTTAGATATATTTAGAATTTAAAAATGCATGTGACTTGAGTTCCTGTGATACAAAATTCTCTCAACGAATCTTTTATTATCTTGACAACGGTTTCTGCATTAGTTTTCTGATTCCTTTTACTGGATAACAACAATAAAGCAGGTGGACCATCACGTTTTAAAGGACGCGCTACAACGTCAATGAAGCTGTGTTTCTGAGCATCAGTTGTTTTATCCACACATAGGCAGATTTTCTTATTTCTCAACTCGTAATTGCATAGATGTTGGCAGCTTCCATGAGGGAACGTATTTAGCCCAAAAAAGACGAAAGTGTTCATTAGAAAGTAGATGTTGTGGGATGTTGCACACACTTAACATAAAAATAAAATCATATAAAAATTGCCAGTATGGAATACTGTTTCTTAAATTCAATACATGACGTTTACTTTTACAATGTTTTCTACATTCGAACCTATCGCGACTTAGCAATCCCCTATTACATATTGTGCAATAAATATGCGGACTTCTATATTCTAATCCAGGGAAATGCCTAAGATGTTTATTCACATTCGAAGGGAACGTTACACCCTTTGGGCGTCCCATCTCCGCGTACTTATTTGGCGTACTTACGTACTGTCGCTTTGAACTCTCTCGCGGTACTGTCGAGATCGACTACGAGTTGAAAATTACCCCTACCCACGCGGCTACCGCTACGCGCTACTGCTATGATTACTTTCGAGGATCGTTTCAAATGCAGATTTTATCATCTCAAAATTGTTGATGCCCATTATATTTGTAATATTTAGTACTGCAATATACTCTAGTTCGCGGTAATGTTACTATGGCCATATAAGGACAAATTCCAAAAAAATATTCAATATCCCTTGGGGAAACATTTTTCGGTTTATTTGGATTTTCCTGTGTACTACTAGTTGCTTTCCTTTGTAATCTGTTTTGCTAACTCATCAGTAAAGCCTGTTTTACCATTACCGCCGATATAGAAGGGCTAACAGCTCTTCGATGACGTCACGCTGTTTAGGCGATGTACCGCCATGCAAAAGATTCGTTTTTTTGCTTTTTTTAAAGTTTTGTAGGGCTTCCGGTCATTAACTGGGCCCTTCTTCGCATCCCATTCGATTTTATTTTGGAAAAACTTTCAAAGCAAAGACCAAACGCGTAACGGAGCACCGTTTTCGTGAAAGGTGTATTTGTGGTTGATTTAATCGACTAATTATTATTATTTGTAATTGTACATGTATTTGGACGAAATTAAGGTTGAAATGGTACAGTAATTGCAATTTTATTCCAAATTTCGTTCAATTTCACATTTACAGACATGCTATTTAACCAGGGTCTTAAATGTCCTATTATGTGGTGTTTTACCTATCTAATCTATCATTACCTTTCCCACAATCATTTTTAAGTAAGGTATTTGTAGGACAAGTTATTATAATTTTTGCAATACCTTCACTGCTGTGAATATGACATTTACATACGTATATCAGTATCCGAAATGGCTACGTTCGGTGATATAATTTAAAATATATTAAAACAGAACGTTTATTACACACGTTTAAAAACATCTCTTCGTGTTCAAAAATAATTTTGTTAAATATAACGTAAGAATATAAAACTATTTGAACAATGTTTTTTGTCAAATACAATGGACAGCTAGGGAATTGAGTTGGAATAGCATCTTTTCTAAGCCTAGAATATTTTAAACTTACAGTTATAGTTTCACCGGTCCTTGAATCTGTAGCTATTGAAAAATAAATAATATCTTTTACTTACAACGTGTAACTCACAAACAAAACAACTGACGCCATCTTAGGTTAGGTTACCTCGTTGTTATCGCTTATACAACACTTGAAAAACAACGGAAATATCACTACACAATATTTTTTTTAATAAAGCCAATATAATTTGGATAAACGTATTCAAAACGCAGAGATGGTCTCAATGGATAAACGCGTTTATATGGCCTATATCAAAATACGTCACAGCCTTCTGACGTCAAAGCGCAGTGGCCTTGTGTATATCGTAGGTAACGGTTTTATACGCCGCGATTTATTAGTCAATTAATTCAACAAGTTGATCTTCGATTTTATTGTAACCGTGTAAGACAACAAAAGTCGGTACGATTTCTTGAACAATTTATCGTACGATTTCTTGAACAATTTATCGTACGATTAATTGAATTGAATAGAACATGCCCTATTTTTTACCCGATTTTCCCAAGATTTTTCACTAACTTTCCTGTTTTAATACCAACCAAGTAACAAAAAAGTACCGACGGAATGTATGTTTAGTATTTTTAAAATAAAGTGAGGTTAAATTTCGAAACTTCAGGACAATTATGATGTAATGGAAATTTTTAATTAACGAAACTGAAGTAACGTTACCTGTGTCTCTGCCAATACCAAAAGGTTAGCCAAAAGCATATTGCCAATCTGTTTTTATATGCAGAAGAAAATTTCGTATTATGGTTCCATTGTCACCTTTTCAAATACTATTTTTGGTAATTGAAGTCTTTTTATAAATTGAAGTATTTGATATTCGTAACAACTTTTGTTTCCTTTTTAGGAGGAGTGAAAAGCAAATTAATGCAGTTGAAGAGGAAGAAATAGGCTTAATTTTGGGCTATATTCTATCTTAATAAACAAAATTGTGTAGTGCGTTCACAAAAATGGCCACAGAATATGATAAGTTCCATGAAAATTACGATAATAACTTTGAAGAATGTAATAGCGACACGGACATTAAATTAGAAGACTTTGCAGTTCAAACGGAAGGTCTTATTGATTCAAAAGCGAGAATATCTTTAATAAGCGACAACATCGTAGCACAAGGCATCTTATTAAAAAATATTAAAGTTGAAAATCTGCACGAGCAGTTAAGCAAAGATGTTGGTGGTACTGAGAACTGTGGAAAATATAATTGTGATGCAGATGTTAAATTAGAAGACTGTATAGTTCAAAGGGAAGATTTTCTTGATTCAAAAACGACATTACCTTTGTTGGATGACGAAATCGTAGCACAAGGTGTTTTATTGGAAAACGTTAAAGTTGAAAATTTGGACGAGCAGTTAGGCAAAGATGGTAGTACTGAGAAGTGTGGAAAATATAATAGTAACGCAGACATTAAATTAGAAGATTGTATAGTTGAAATGGAAGATTTTCTTGTTTCGAAGGCGGGATTATCTTTGGTAAGCGATAACATGGCAGCACAAGATGCCTTATTAGGAAATATTGAAGTTGAAAATTTGAATGATGAGTGCGATAAAAGTTTTAAATACAATAAGATACTGAAAGCTCATAAAGTCTCTTATAACATCGACAAGATTGCTGTTTGTGTGCAATGTGGAAAATCATTCGACGGGAAAAGGAAACTACATCGACATATTAAGGGTGTACATTTCAATAGCAAGGTGTACCCATGTAGTTATTGTGGGCGGACGTTTCGTTACAAGCCCGATCTGAGGAATCACATTAGCACACATACCGGTGAAAAACCCTTTACTTGTGGAATTTGTAAAAAATCATTTTGCACTATGGTTCAACTGAAGAGACATGTTAAAACACATACCGGTGAAAAGCCATTCACCTGCGAGATTTGTAAAAAGTCATTTACTGAAAAGAGTGGACTGAGGAAACATATTGAAACACATGAAACAAGCGAAAAGTCATTTACTTGCGAACTTTGTAAAAAATCATTTAGTGTGGAAGATCGATTGAAGAGACATATGAGAACACATAGCCTTGGAAAACCTTTTACTTGCGAAGTTTGTAAAAAATCATTTTCTTGGAAGAGTACATTGGAAATTCATATTAAAACGCACACTGGTGAAAAACCCTTTACTTGTGAGATGTGTAAAAGATCATTTTCTCAGAAGGGTGCATTGATAACTCATATGATAATACACACCGGCGAAAAGCCTTTTACCTGCAAAGTTTGTAAAAAGTCATTTTCTCTGAAAGGTGTACTGGCGACTCATATGAAAACACACACTGGTAAAAAGCCTTTTACTTGCGAGATTTGTAAGAAGTCATTTTGTTGGAAGAAAGGACTAACATATCACATTAAAACACACACCGGTGAAAAACCTTTTACTTGTGAGATTTGTAAAAAGTCATTTACTGAGAAGAGTGGACTGAGGAAACATATTGAAACACATGAAACAAGTGAAAAGTCATTTACTTGCGAACTTTGTAAAAAATCATTTTGTGTAAACGATCGACTGAAGAGACATATGAGAACACATAGCCTTGGAAAACCTTTTACTTGTGATGTTTGTAAAAAATCATTTTCTTGGAAGAGTGCATTGACGGCTCATTTTCAAACACACGCCGGTGAAAAGCCGTTTACTTGCGAAGTTTGTAAAAAATCATTTTCTCGGAAGAGTAGACTGAAGAGTCATATTAAAAAACACACTAGTGAAAAGAATTTTACCTGTAACGTTTGAAGAGGGCCATTTTCTCAGAAGGGTATACTGGCGACTCATATTAAAACATACACTGTTGTAAAGCCTCTTACTTGCGACATTTATAAAACGCATACCGGTGAAAAGTCTTGTACTTGCGAAGTTTGTAAAAAGCCATTTGGCTGTTCACTACTAAAAAGACATACGAGGTCTATTCAAAATGTGTCTGACCTGCCATGTTTCCCGCGAAAGTAATAATGTTTCCCGCGAGTGCGATGATATTTGGTAGGGAGTTGTAGAGTACCCTCGTGCGCATGTGTGTAAAATGTCCCGTGCGCAGCTCGTGATCCTCGGCTGTGTGCTAGCGGCTCGTCGTGCAAATCTCACGAAATGACGGAACGACTGGAGTAGCGCTACCGCATCGAATTTTGTCAGAAGCTTGATGATACTCTTCCATTCGGAAGATTCAGTAAGCTTTTGGCGACGATGCCATGGGTACTACACAAATCAACAACTGGTACAATCGGTTCAAAGATGACCGCACACGTGGTCGACAATGACGGACGTTCTGGCAGACCTTCAACAAGCCGAAACGACGAAACCATTCAGAAGGTTAACACTTTGGTCCTGCAGGACCGTCGTATCACTATTAGAGAATTGTCAGACGAGGTCGGGATAGGTATTGGACCTGTGCATGCCATCTTGAATGATGATTTGGGCTTCCGGAGAGGGTCCGCAAAATTCGTGCCAAATGATAACCCAGACCTCATGAAGACTGTTATCACTAGTGATGAGTCGTGGGTTTATGGGTACGACCCTGAAACAAAGGCTCAGTCTTCCCAATGGAAACATCCAACATCTCCGAGGCCAAAGAAAGCACGGCAAGTCCGCAGCAATGTGAAAGTGATGTTGGCACTTTTCCTCGACTACCGTGGAGTGTCTCATCATAAGTACGCTCCTCATGGACAGACCATTAAAAAGGAGAACTACCAGCAGGTCTTCTGTCGTCTTCGCGAACTTGGCAGCTGCATCATGGCAACGCACCGGCGCATTCCTCTCAACTGATTCAGACTTTCTTGACGAAACATAGCATCCCAGTTGTTCGTCAGCCTCCTTATTCTCCCAACATGGCTTCCTGTGACTTCTGGCTGTTTCCCAAGTTGAAAATGCCGTTGAAATTGAAAAGATTTGACACTCGGGAGGACATTATGCAGAATGCGATGGAGCAGCAACCATGTTTTGTTTTCAGGATCGATTGCTTTCCATATAACACAGTAACAACTCTTGAAATGAAGATACATTTCGTTTAGTCGAAGGGGAAGAACTAATTTCTTTGAAAATGTTAATTCGGTAAAAAATTCATATCTCAAGATATGCTATCGGAGAAATACATGGAAATACTGATTTTACTGTGCTGAAATCTGCAGATATAGTTATTTTACTTTTGCTTGGCTTTAGTTCACTAGATGGCGACACAAAAAGATCAAAAGATATTTTATCTGCTACTTACCACTACAAATTTTTAAGCAATAAATTATCTAAAATGTTGCGGATAAAATTACCGTACATTTGGGTACGGTAATGAGGTTTGAACCGTATACCGTATTTAAGTTGAAAATACCGTACACGTACGGTAATTACCGTACCAATGGTAACACTGGATAGGCCTCTCAGAGCTACGACAGTTGCGCGCGCCGAGGCTGACGGGTGTGGATAAATGCAAGGATGCCAGATCGCGCTACGTACAATATATCTCGCACCCCGATGAAATCTGAACCAACGTGTATAATCTACTTTATTCTTTTAACCAATCTGTGTTCTTTTTTATGAATCAGTTTTTTTTTATGTATTTATCGTTTTATTAGAACTAAGTTTATTTTGAATAAATATTTAGTAAATAAATGTACATGTGTTAGCAACGCTTCAACCGAAGTTTAAAAATTTATGTTTTTCGCGCCAGCTAAGCAGTTGGTAACATGTAGGACCCTAGATGGACGGCGGCGGGAAGGGAGTTAGTGACGGTTAGCGTTCATCGATATACATAAAGTCGTTATTTGTAATTATTAGTTGATTTATTAAAGTATTTGTTAAAACCCTTGGCGTGAACATTATTTGGGGGCCCAGAGGGGCCCCAATTAACATGTTTTATTTATTCTACGTTTCTATAATTAAGAATTACGTAAAGGTTACAGTACCTACCATTTGAACAATATGCACGCATACCAAATTTATCAATCGGTTATATGAAAAAGTTAACGTTCCAGAGGAACATTGCGAAAGTACATGGCCCAATGTTCCAAAGAAACGTGTTATTTTGGTAATGTGGGGCGCAAGCTGTGACAACAAAATACTGTTACTAAAATACCGACACCGCCCCCTAGTACTCGGTGTTTTCAAAACAAAGTTTCAAATAGTGTGGAGGTGGTTTTCCGGTTTTTCTTTTAAGGTGAACGGGCGTAATTTTTGTTAATTCTATTTTGCAAGTTCTTACTTGGGATTAGATGTAATTTTCATCCGTGACTATTCCTAACCTAGAATTTGTCGGTTTACAAATTTTTACGTCCCAGGAAGATATATAGACATCTCTAATTAACCTCCACCGTCAACCCAGCCATAGTTTCTTACTTGATCAAACAGAGTTAATTGCTACACTAAATACAAGCTAACCAGTAAGTCTTAGTCTAGTCACTATTAATTATGACCAGTTTCTCTTTGGAGATAGCGATCTTCTATCATTTCAACTGTGTTAATGTGCTTGTTGATAAATACTTTAATAATCATTTTTGTTCTGAGACGATGTACTGACATAAGGATGAATTCTTATTTACAAACTAAAAGAATAACGCAATAATATGCAGGTGTACAAATACATATAGTTGTTGATGATCGTATTGGGAAACAATCACTAACCACAACTCATAAATTCTTCCAAAGCCGCTTTGTAATATCTCAGAGATATTCGAGCAATCTATTGATATAGATGCTAGTTTCTATGCTAATTAAGTCGCATTAAATCTCTGCTACAAGTAGAGTATTCATGAGCCTGTCCAATTTTAGCAGTAGTTAGATTATTAAATATGTATTTTGTGCAATGATATACAGACTGTTAGAGATCCTACTAAGACTCATGACTAGAGTTTGTTAAAAAGGTGGTACCGGCAGTGGCGCACCGCATAAAAGTAGGTACATAATATACGATATTAGTGAAAAATAATATTGTTACCTTTTCCTGTCACCTTGATGTCCACTGTGGCAATTGGCAACCGCCTTGGTAAGCTGCGTAGAATTGCAACATCAGCAACGCTTCCATTGTCGATTCATTCAGCCGTCGACGGCGTTGTGAATACGTTGTCGTATACTTCGAAAATCGTTCGACATCCAGTGAAGATTTGCAAATGTCAGATATTCCTTTTCCTCATTTGGGCTCTCTTGATTTTCAGTTATAGACCGAACCTTTTGTAAATCGGGATTTTTCGTTAAAATTACACCAAATTTTTGAGCAACATCGACTCCTGTAGTGTTCGTCAAGTTTTCTAGAGCGGCTTGTAAATTGTCTATGCAATTTAGTGCGTCTCGTGCAGATAAGTGACTGTTTTCTAATTGCTCAATAGGTTGTGCAACTTCAGAATAGTTCATGGAAATTTCATCTATTTGTTGTTGAACGTCCGAATTGGAAAAAAGTTGCTGACTATCTCGAACTGCTGCAGAATCATTTGAATCAAGTTTCAAAATGACATTTTTCAATTATGAAAAATATTTCTGATAGTAAGATACTGCCTGGAGCCATGTTCTCCATCGCGTTATTACAGGCTGAGGTGGTGGTGGTAATTTCGGACACAATTGTTTGAATACACCGATGTGTTTGGGAGATTTGATGAACACTTTTTTGGTGGATACTATTAACTTATACACCATCGGATACTTCTTTCGAATGGTTTCTGCTACGAGGTGACATGCGTATATGAGGCATGTTATGTGAAGAAGAGTCGGAAAGGATATTTTCAACATCCTACCAATTCTCAGCATTGTTGCGGCTCCGTCAGTAACGAACATTGTGACTTGGGTTCCTGCGCTACAAAATTCTCTCAACGAATCTTTTATCTTGACAACGGTTTCTGCATTAGTTTTCTGAATCCTTTTACTGGATAACAACAATGCAGCTGGTGGATCATCACGTTTTAAAGGACGCGCTACAACATGAATGACGCTGTGTTTCTGAGCATCAATTGTTTCATCCACACATGGGCAGATTTTCTTATTTCTCAACTCGTCTTTTATACATTCCTTTATTGTACCTTGCACACGTGACAAATTATATCGTAATTGCATAGATGTTGGCAGCTTCCATGAGGGAACGTACTGAGCCCAAAAAAGACGAAAGTGTTCATTAGAAAGTAGATGTTGTGGGATGTTGCACACACTTAACATAAAAATAAAATCATATAAAAATTGCCAGTATGGAATACTGTTTCTTAAATTCAATACATGACGTTTACTTTTACAATGTTTTCTACATTCGAACCTATCGCGACTTAGCAATCCGCTACTGCATATTGTGCAATAAATATGCGGACTTCTATATTCTAATCCAGGGAAATGCCTGAGATATTTATTCACATTCGAAGGGAACGTTATACCCTTTGGGCGTCCCATCTCCGCGTACTTACTTGGCATGCAGCGTGCAACGTACTGTCGCTTTGAACTCTCTCGCGGTACCGTCGAGATCGACCACGAGTTGAAAATTACCCCTACCCGCGCCGCTACCGCTACGCGGCTGCCATCCGGTACTACCTTTTTAACAAACTCTAGTTATAATATATATATACAATCCTAATTTGACCTTTTGGAATTAAGCCCTGCTTGGTTTGAAACTTATTTTTAGATTACTTTCGATTTCCTGAAATCAAGTATACCTTAAAAGTTGAACAAAAAGTATTTTCGTTTCAGGTAAAGTTCCTTTTTCGTCCACAGTATGCTAAAATGTTACTAAGAAAAGAATGAAAAGTTATGGCGTTATGCAAATTTTCTGAATGATAGACCTACTTTGATAAAATCCATTATTTGTCAACTTCCTTTCAGATAAAGTACCTTTTCCGTTCACAACACGCCGAAGTTTTACTAAGAAAAGTTGTTCAGGAAGATCTACCAACTTTGATTAAACCGTAATTTTTTAGAATAAACAAAATAAATTGTATTTACTCAAATTAAATTTACAACACGTAAATAATAACTTTATTCTACAATCAATTATTTATTCAACATAGCTGCTACCAGTTTCTGCACACCATTCTATACGATATTTGAATTCTCCGAAACTGTTCCGAATTTCCTCGATTTGTATTTCGTGTGCGGCATTTCGTACCTTTCTTTCAGTATTTCTCTACTGTTGGGTATGGGTTGAGAGTAAACCAGGTCTTTGAGGCCGACCCATAAAAGAAGTTAATCTAAAAAATGACGGTTTAATCAAAGTATATATTTGACTTTTTTATGAAATTTATTGAACAGAGTCATAACTAGATCGGGCCAAATTGCGCCATCCAACAGAATCGGAATCAGGCGCAACGGCCGCTTATTGTAAATAGCGTATATGTGAGTCACAGCAGATATGTGATATTTCGAAATTAATACGCAAGAGTAAAAAATAAAAGCTGACGCAATAATAATGTTTAGTAATTAGAGCGGATATATATATATATATATATGTACACGCTGAGGTGTTTTTATTTTCATTATGATTTTTATTTGATTGAAAACGGTATGCGTTGTAAATGGGATGTAATAAGGAAATAACTGAGAAACTGAACGCTTTTTTTATTCTGTTGTACTTAATAATGTAACTGTAAATAAAGATATAATAAATAAATTCTATCCTTCTTAATAATGCGAATAGGCTTTTTTAAAAAGTTGCACCATCAGATAAGTTTCCACATTTGCCTCGGTGAAGGATGTTCGCCGAGACGAAAAAATGTTCTTATATTTCGAAAACGACCGTTCCACGTCTACCGAAGTAAGACAGGCGTAATTAAAATAATCTTTAGACTTAGTCAAGGAATCTGCAGATGCCCCATCGCACATTTGTCTTAATCTCGTGTAGTCCGGATTCTTTTTTAAAACACTATCGAACTTAGCTAAAACTCGTCCACTTGTTGCATCGTTTATACTGTGTAACAATGTACTAACTTCGTCCACGACTTGCACTGATTCTACCAACGACAATCCAGAATTTTGCAAATTTTCTATCGCGTCTACTAACCCTTTGTAATTGTTGCTAATATTCTTTAGATGTGTTTCAACGAAATATCGAGAAATCCCTTCTGGCTCATCCTAATAGCTCTAGCTTCGGCAGGGACGAATTGCAAAATAACGGATTTGACTTCTTGAAAATGTTCATTATAATAAAAAGCGGCTTTTAACCACGTTCCCCAACGCGTAAGAATGGGCTGTGGTGGTTCTCGAATACCAGGGCATAACCTGTGGAATCCCCTTAGTCCTCTTAGGACTTTTGAGAAACACTTTTTTTGTGTTTGCTATTAATGCATCCACCTCCGGGTAACACTCTCGAATAGTTTGTGCCACAAGATGTAAAGCATGGACTTTACACGTAACATGTAAAAGTCCTTCACACTTTTCATTTTAAAGGGGAAAGGCCTACACTACACATTGTTGCTGCACCATCGCTCACGAACAACAACAGTTGACTGGTTGACACTTGAAATTTTTGTAACGTTTCGAGAACTACGGCCGTAATTGCTTTACTAGTACACTGTTTTAATCTTCTGCTGGCTAATAGAATTGCAAAATTTGGTTTAATAGGATCTAATACGCGCACTATTATATTCAAAATAGAATTTTTTGCAATCTGTCGTCTCATCAAGACATAGCCACAGCTGTTTATCTTTTAATTCGGCTTTAATTCGATTTTCAATGTCCTCACGTATTCGTGGAATATCTCTCCGTAACGCTGTCCGAGATGGTAGTATCCACTCGGTATTGTATGTACCCCAGAATTTTCGAAATGCTTTCTTATCAAGTATACGAAGTGGTAGACCACATACCATAAACGTTAAAAGCAATTCTAATTGAAATTGACGTTGTTGTGACACACCATTTCTTTTATTTCTGTGGTGTGCGCTATTTATATGTCTTTCACAATCACGTTTGCTCCAGCACAGTAGTTTCTTTTTACAAACTTTACAGAAAATTGTACTCCCATTGTAGTGTAAATCCACAAATTCACTAAGAAATTTATTAACTTTCGTAGGTAATGGCCGTTTATTTTTAATAGTTACGTTAGACATAATCACTAAAGCGAGCACACCGACGCTTGTTTCTAGTATGCCACGAAGTGGTGCAAACGTAACATCTGCAGACTCGCCATTTGTTGATGAATAGAGCGCGTCATCCGTAAATGAATAAGCGCGCTGTTAGTTCGTAGCCGTCGATGAATGAACTTTTTTTGTAGTGGCCCACTGTGAACAACGCCCTATTTATCAACGAACACCCAAACTGCAGGTGTATATTTGCGCGTCTTCACGACGTAATAGACAGTGGTTTTGGTCCTCGTCCTAATAATTACATATTTAAATTACCTATGTTTACATACATATATGCGCCCGGCAGCCTGATTGCGAACCTGGCGCGTGGCGCTCTTGGCCCGCTCTAGTCATAACTCGTCATTCTCAATAACTTTTCTTAGTAAAATTTTAGCATATTGCGAACGAAATAGGTACTTTACCCGAAACGAAAATAGTTTTTACTTAACTATCAAGGCCTATTTGATATTAAAAAATCGAAAGTAAACTAAAGATAGGATTTAAACCAAGCAGGGCTTAGTTCCAAAATGCCAAAGTGAGATTCAAAGATTTTTAGTTTCGCACACCTCTTGTAACATCAATTCTGGGACACGCTATATATATATATATATATATATATATATATATATATATATTTTATTAATAGTAAGGGGAACTATTTTAATATTTTTGTTTACACATACGTACTGTGTTTCATTTTGAGAGGTACTAAGCTGTCGAAGTGTTTTATACATCTAAGCAAAAGCAATTGGTCCTCCCTCTTTACAAGAAAGATACACCGAAGCAGACGATTAGCGGCTTTGTCCTTCAAACCAGAAGAACATAGCAATTCTGCATGTTTTCCGCATACATCCGTTAAAGAGCATTTAGTATGTTTGAAGCACTTATAGCAGTGCTCGAAGTACTTTCTACTTGATATTTCTATTGTCATTTGTCAGTATCCGGTGCTTTACTTTTGCAAATACTGTATTCGGTAATGTAACCAGTTTTGTAAATGGAAGTATGTTCTTAAATCACCCTGACTCAGTATTTGGTGGTTGGCGTTACACAGCTCAGATTGATTCTTGCTTGCTTTATAGTTTTGCTTAAATTTTATGCAACATAATTTCATTTCTTTTGTTTCTTTTTTAGGAGGAAGTTTCATGCGTTGCCATTCCATTTGGAGGAAAGAAAAGCAAATAGTTAAAGTGGAAGAAGTAGTCCTAATTTTGGGTTATATTCCATTATCCCAATAAACAAAATTCTGTAGATGCGTTCACAAAAATGACCACAGAATATGATGAGTTACACGAACATTACAATAATAACTTTGAAGAATATAATAGTGACGCAGACATTAAAGTAGGAAATATTATAGTTAAAACGGGAATATCTTTGATAAGTGAAACGAACCTAGCACAAGATGTCTTACTAGAAAATATTAAAGTTGAAAATTTTGATGAGCAATTAAGCAAAGATATTGTTAGTACTGAGAACTGTGAAGAATATAGAAGTGACGGAAACATTAAATTAGAAGACTGTATAATTCAAACGGACGATTTTCTTGATTCAAAAACAGGAATATCTTCGATAAGCGACGATGTCGTAGCACAAAGTGTCTTGGAAAATATTAAAGTTGAAAATTTAGACGAAATAAATAATACTGAAAACTGTGAATTTGGTTTAGAAAAAGTAGAAGTTCTAAAGGTAGAAATATGTACTAAAAATGAGAATGTACCGGCATTACAAGAGGACTCACCATTGGAAGATAATCAAATGGGGAATGATTCGAGAGCGGAAATATCTTTGATAAGTGATGACATCGTAGCACAAGGTGTCTTATTAGAGAATATTAATGTTGAAAATTTGAACGACCAAAGCGATACAAACTTCAAATACAAAGATGAAATAAAAGCTCACAACGTTTCTCATAAGGTGGACGAGATTCTTGTTTGTGCGCAATGTGGAAAATCATTCAAAGAGGAAAACGAACTATATCGGCATTTAAGAAGTGTGCATCTTACCAAGAAGGTTCACTCGTGTAGTTATTGTGGACGCACATATCGTCGCAGGATTGATCTGACGTATCACGTTAGAACACATACCGGTGAAAAGCCCTTTACTTGCGAAATTTGTAAGAAATCATTCTCTCAGAAGAGTGTACTTGCGGTTCATAATAAAACACACACCGGTGAAAAGCCTTTTACTTGCGAGATTTGTAAAAAGTCATTTACTGAGAAGAGTAACCTGATGACTCATATGAAAAAACACACCGGCGAAGGACGTTTTACTTGCGAATTTTGTAAAAAGTCATTTTGGTGGAAGGGAGGATTGATGAGTCACATTAAGACACACACTGGTGAAAAGCCTTTTACTTGCGAAGTTTGTAAGAAGTCGTTTTCTCAGAAGGCCGGATTGATGATTCACATTAAAATACACACCGATGAGAAGCCTTTTACTTGCAAAGTGTGTAAAAAATCATTTAGTTTGAGGAATGGACTGATGAGACATATTAAGACACATAGTGGTGAAAAGCCTTTTACGTGCGAAATTTGTAAAAAATCATTTTCTCGGAAAGGTGCACTGGCGACTCATATTCAAACACACACCAGTGGAAAGCCTTTTACTTGTGAAGTTTGTAAAAAATCGTTTTGTTGGAAGAACGGACTGGTGAGACATATTAAAACACATACCGGTGAAAAGCCTTTTACTTGCGAAGTTTGTAAAAGGCCGTTTTCGGAGAGGGATTTATTGAATAGGCATATGAGAACACATATTGGTGAAAAGCGTGAAACGTTTGTAAAAACTTCTTTGGTTGTTCCTCAGGACTAAAAAGACATGAGAGCACATACGAGGGATTTCCCTAATTCTTGTAAGTTGTGTTTGGCTAAATTTAAGAGCCTACAAAGTGTAAGACGGTATATGGAGCTGCATATTGAAAAATAAAGTTAACGGAGTAAATGAAAGTGCAGTAGCGGCTCGTCGGATGTTAAACTAGGTGTTCAACTCGACACAATCAATTAGTCGAGATAAAATATAGTTTTTTTTTTGGTATTTCGTTAAATTCTTTGATTGGATTTTGAAAAACAGAATTGCCTGTAGCTCAGAATGATGGCCAACGAATTAATGATTTATGTGCACATCAACCGAAAGCTTGTGATTTTGCTATTACGGCAATATCTTCCGCATATGTAAACCTTATTACCCAGTCACTGGAAGATCAAGTTGACGCAGATGTGAATATGATTCTTAACGAGCAGAATCTGTATTTTTAGCATGATGGAGCATCTCCTCGTTATGCTTTACCAGCGAGGAAATTTTTGAATCACCGATTTCCGGGAAGATAGACTAGTAGGAGAGAGGTGCTCTGGAATGGCCGGCAGGCTCTCCGGATCTCTCACTCCACTTGATTGTTTTCTGTGAGGTCGTTTAAAGACTCAAGTATACAAAACTCCATCCGCAAGTATCGATGAGCTCAAAAATAGAATTAACGAAGAATGCAGACGGATTACCCGTGAAACATTTCAACGTGTGCGAGAAGAATTCGAAAATAAATTATTGCTTAAATAATAATGGCGAACAATTTGAATATTTGATAAATTGAATTACTAAGTCCAGTACATCCTCTTTAGCCTAAATAGGTTAATCCGGACTTGCATTTTGCTGAGTAGATAAAAGAAAATTAGATTATTTTCGTTCTACATGGAATGAAATGTCCCGGGCTCCATACAGAGATGTCGCCGCTACTTTCAAATCGTGCATGTCATCGTTGAGAGCTATCCGTCAGAGGGCTTCGTTCCAAAATTCATGACGTATCATTCGTTAGTATTCGAATAAGAGCCGACTGTGTAAGACAAGTTTTGGTTGTTTAAAAACGATGGAAAAAGACGAGTTTCCCGTTTTGATAAAACATTATTTTCTGATGGGAAAAAATGCCGTCCAGGCCAAGGAGCGGCTGGATAAATGTTATCCCACATCCGCACCATCGATTACAATCGTAAAACGCTGGTTTGCGGACTTCAAACGTGGCCGTACTAGTACCAAGGACGCTGAGCGCAATGGACGCCCCTCCGAGGCCACCGCACCGGAAAACAAAAAAATCTATTTGATCGTTTTGCAAGATCGGAAAGCGAAGTTGCGAGAGATAATTGGAGAGGCCATTGCATCCATTGGAGGCGTAAACAACAATTTGCACGAACATTTGGGTATGAAGAAGCTAACCGCGCTCCGAACCAGAAGCAGAAACGTGTTGACGATTCCGAGCGCGGTTTGGCCTTGTTCCGGCGTGATCGACATGACTTTTTGCGTCGATTCGTGACTATGGATGAAACATGGATCTACTATTACTCGCCGGAGTCCAATCGGCAGTCTGCAGAGTGGTTGGAAGCGGGTAGCAGCCGTCCGAAGAGCCAACAGTAGGCCGGGAAGGTTATGGCCAGCATTTTTTGGGATGCTCACGGAATAATCTACATTAATTATTTGAAGAAGGGAAGAATCATCACGGGCGACTACTACGTTGCTTTACTGGACCGTTTGAACTACGAAATCAAGAAAAACGGCCGCACATGGCATGGACGAAACTGCTGTTCCACCACGACAATGCACCGGCACATTCATCGGTGAAAGCGACGGTCAAATTGGATGAATTGCGCTACGAATTGGTTCACCGCCTTCCGTATTCTCCAGTTCTGCCCCCCAGCGATTATTATATGTTTCCAAACTTGAAAAGATTCCTCCAGACGAAGAAATGCTGAGGTCATCGTCGAAACGGAGACCTTAACAAATCGTTTTTTTCAAAGGGCATCGAAATTTTGGAGGACCGCTGGGTTAAGTGTATTGCTCTAGTTGATGACTATACCGAAGAATAAAAACATTTTTAATGTAAAAAATTGATTTTTTCTTGTCAGGCCCGGGACTTTTTCATTCCATGTAGTACACCGTTTTTGAGTTTTAGTTTTACTTTTATTTTGTAAATTCTTGTTAATTTATACATAGTAAAAGTTCAATTTGCATTTGATGTAGTTAATTATTTGCAACTATCGTGTTTATAAAATTTTGATTCTTGTGAATATCGACTGTTGCAATTAATTGTCCGGTTGAATACATTTTCGTCTCTAATTCACGAACCGCTTGACCGATTTTAATTTTCTTTGATGTAAAAGATTGAGAATTTTATACCCTTTAAAATGATATATCACACATGGGGTAGTGCAATTTAAAATTTCGGAGTGGGGGTGGGTGGGGTGAGGGTGAAAGTTCCCCATCTGATTAGACTAGGTTCTTAAATGTCCTCCTTCAAAACGAAATGGACGTGTCTTAATGATTTTTGATAATTTCACTAATTAATGAGTTACTCATGGTGGGAAGTCTTCAAATGAAAGCCCTGTGTAAGTCCAGAAAATTACGATCTTAGGGTAACGTGGACAAAACTCCATCTTCTCTGCAATTTCTCCATTTGAAAATCGTCAAAATTTATGTACAAGTCTCCTAAAACAGACATCAGGGTATATTCAAACGTCTTTCAAACTTTAATTCGTCTACCATAGAGTTATTAAGTAAATCGTTAGTAAAATTTGTCATATTTAGGTTTATCATGAGGGATTTCGAGCATGGGGTCGTCTAGTTCTGGCAGCGTCACTACATTCATTCTCTCACCGTAATTCTTCATAAAATTTATATTTGGACAAAAATCATTTGGAATGAAACAATCGCTATCGCGATTAAATAAAACGGTAGAGGGACGCCAGAAATGTCATCAATTTTGGTTCAACTTTAGTCGAATCAACTAGTGTTTTGACTGCGGTCTCCGTCTTAAAGTGTACAATAGAGAAATTAAAGTATAATTTCAAAGATGAAAAGGTTCGAAATTAGAGCAGGCAGATTCCCGTAAATGTCATAATAAACAGAGTGTTTATGTGACAGCTTCATTCGAATTCAAGGTCACTTTATATTTTTAGTTCTAAAATTTGTTGATTTCCATTGATTTACTTCAAAATGCAAAAACAAAATCGTCCAAAGAGTATCAAGGATACTCCCGATCCCACAAAAGAATAATTTATTCATTTACAAAAATTTCAAATTTTCTCTGAGAGAACACCTACTATAGTTATTTTATATTTTTAAGTTGCCTATTCAAATACCGTTATGTTCATAGAGAAACGATTTTGGGCGTGAATCGCCAATCAAGTATATTGATTATCTGAAGTCTAGGGCAAGTGCACTAGTAAGATGTTAATGTGTAAGCAAAATGGCGAAGTATTAAACGTTGTTCTTGTTAAACAAGCTGTGTAGTTATTTTTGTGTTGAAAATTATCCTGACGAGTAGTACCCTTACATAAGTACATTATTCGATTGGTCGATAATAAAAATGTGTTGTAGGTTTTTAACAAGCCTTAAAAGCATTGACAAAATTTAAATTTGGAAAGAGTTTGAGCTAGCGAAGTTACAACAGTTGATCAAGTACATGGAGATTAAAAGCAAACGAATTACAACAAAAAGAAAAATGTTTAAATTAAAGTTAAAGGATTGATGGATTGGAAGATATAAGTGACTTAAAAAAAGAGAATACAAATGATTGTGTATGCTTAGCAAACAACATACGAATTAAGGGTGATGCCTACAATTTGAAAAAGAACAACACTAGTACGATTAGTATTATAGACTATTCTCGCAATTATTCCTTGTTAAAATAAAAATTAGAAATAGACTAAACATTCCAACATGTTCAAATATTTTATATGTTAAAGAAACGCCGAAGCAACGTGGATCTGCTAGCAACTGGAAACCTACCAAGGACTATGTTAAAATATAATCTTTATGAAAGTACTTAATATTGAATATCAATAGCTTTTTTTTTCATTGCCTAATAAAATTTTCAATGTTATATTATGAATTAAAATTTACTGTATGGTAAATGAAATAAATTTATTTTGTTACTTGTTTTTATCGATATTTAATGTTTTTGGTTTCACCCAATTCGAACAGAGGTCGCTGATTGCTAGGGTTGCAACCATGTTGCAAGCTGACAGTCAGGTCATTACAAGTTGTTCCCTTTGTCATAATTGTTATTAAAAGTTTATATTTATTATAATTAACGACTCCATAAAAGTATATCCTCTTATTTAAAACTCTGCAATATATATTAACTTTTTTAACAAGCTCGAAAAATATTTTTAACCTTTAACGGTTTAAATATGGCGCTTATCTCCCACTATTTTGTTCACTTCTACCACCATGTTACCTTAAATTTCCCACTATATATGAAATCTTCCATAACAAGTGTTGCCAGAAGTAGTGCTAAAGGAAGGTTGGTAGAGTATATTTACTCTAAAGGTGGTCTCAGTTTAAAAATAGCGTGCGCAATGACGTTAGTGGCAATAGAATATAGAACCTATGAGATCCATCAATTTAAACGTTAGGAACAAGTATATCCATGTATTACTACCAACTACATCAAAATATGCGTCTTTCATCTTTCCGCCCATAAATTTTCGCTCAAGTATTGCAAGGTAGCAACTGAGACAACCATGCTAAAGCATTATTTGTAGTAGCTTTTTAGTCCTGCAGTACCAAAGTGCTACTTTTAGAAAAGAAGTGCTTTTTTATTCGATCGTTTAACTATATAAAAGTTGTGGATGTAAAAGAATTCTATACCTATTATCTTCCTTTTTGTACAATTTAATTTGCTTATTAAAATTTGTGAAAAATGTTTACATTTGCCCCTTTTCTCGTAGTCAACTTAGTATGCATTTATGTGCTGAAAAAAAATTATTTTAATATCGTCTTGAATAAAAAAACAAAGAAAAGGTGATGCACTATTAATTTGACGTAATAAAATCCTAAAAAATAGGCAATTAATTGGTTATTTGAAAAGGTTAATCAAAGTCATTCAGCTGAATACATTATATAAATGAAACGTGAAAGCAGCAGGTGGAATTAGCACAATTTAGGGATTTTCGTAATTCTTTTTTGTCTTGCTAAAGTGCTCTTATATTGGTATACCCCTGGAAACGCTGTCCATAGCATCCCTCCATACCGCTAATCCACTAATAACAAGTCAGTGTTGCCAGAGTTAGTACTTTTGTACTGATCTAGTACTTTTTAGCTTATAAAATGTAGTTAATGGTACCATCATCAGTTTAGTACTTTTTTATTGTACCATTTATGATATTAAGTTATTAAATTTTAGAATCAAATAATAAACCTTTACACAACTTATGTCGACAAAATTGGGCTCACCCATCGGACGATACCAAGTGAGGGATATTGGTTTCCCAGACTCCCTAACTAAATAAAGACTTCAGGTTTTTGATTATTTTTTTGAATTATTGAAATTTTTGTTAAATAAATTAAAAATTGCTGTTAAAATCAAAATTAGTACTTTTTAAAGTCTTTTAGTACTTTCTTCTATAATGTTTAGTATCTAACGAACTTATACGACTGGCAACACTGTAACAAGTCCAACAAAGTTTGAGATGGCTTGAAAGCTTTTTTTTTAGTTATCTTTTAAGGTGAGCGGGCGTATTCTTTATAAATTCTAATTTGCATGTTCTTACTTAGAAGTAGAAGTTATTTTCATTCGTATTAATCAGGGTGTATAGTCGGCCTATTGAATTAATCATATTTTAGACTATTCCTAACCTAGTACTTGTTGGTTTAGAAATTTATTCCACCTAGTAAGATGTATGAAGATATAGACATTTCCAATGCACCTCCATTGTCAATTCAATTATAGGCTTTATTTGATGAAACAGAGTTAATTGTTACTCCAACTACAAGCTAACCGGATGATGTTACCAAAGACGTTGCAACCAAGGTTAGGAAACAAAGTAATACTCTAAAACCATTTCAAGTGTTCGTTAACACTCCTGTTGATAAATACATTAATAATAATAATAACTTTCAACCTGAGACAATGCGCTGACATAGGATAAGTCATCGTGAGTTCATATTTACAAACAATAAAATAAATGAATAACGCAGTCATATGCAGGTACAAATACATATAATTGTTGAAAACAGTATTGGGAAAACAAGCACTAACCACAACTCATAAATTTTTCCAACTAATATTTAGAAGATATTTTTCGAGCTGCTTCATAAATCGTTGCTTTCCAATATTTCAGGGATACTTACCTAAGAAAATCTGTGATTTTTCATATATGTTAATTAAGTCTCATTAAATCTCTGTTACAAGTAGACTATTTATGAGTCTGTGCAACTTTGACAGTAGTTGATATACAGTATGGCCTAAAGTATGCAGAAAAGTCTTAGTGGTCTTGTTTGGAGAATCCTCCATGAGCAGCTGTTTTACCCCTACTACGTTAAACGGGTGCAGGCCATAAATCCACCTGGTCATCAAGCACGTTTGGTTCTTTGTCCTTTGTTTCTATGCAATGACGCTGAGTATCCCAATACTCGTCTTACTCATGGGGTCGGGTTTACACGATATAGAATCATAAAATTCCCACAGTACGCACGTGTGGGCTGACGAAAGTCCCCATTCTATTATGGAATCCCGACATTAGGTTCGTTTTTCGTTCTATTAAACTAAAAAACAAATACAGTGCGACCTCGACAATCCGGACTAATTAAAATAAAACTGCGGTGATCCGGATTAGTAAATAATTCGGATAACTGAAACAGGACAGTTCTTTATTGAAATGTGAAACGTTTAATACAAAACAACTAGAAAATAGTGCATAAACAAAAAAATACGAGGTGTGGCAATTAAATAACTGGACTGGTGCTACTATCGGCAAACAGCGAGCACCCAACGGCAGGTTTGAACATGTCTGTGCTTGTAGATGCTTCCCTCACCCTCAGCTCGATGGGCACGATTGTACGTCGCTCAGTCTCGCTGTAGCAATTGTCCGTTCAAGTCCTTACGCTAGCGTCGCGTCGGAAAAGTGCAGTGTTATCGAAGAATCCGATTTACTGAAGATTCGGATACCGAGGTCGCAATGTACAAATATTTAGAAGGAAAAACATAATTTAAACCATAATGAATTAGCAAATAGCGTCCTCTAAGAAGTCGTCAACACTGTAGTAGCATTTTTTTGCCAAAAAGTTTTTTATATTTTGCTTGAAAGATGCTGTGCCTTTTAGGTAGTCAGGTAGCTTGTTGTATAACCTCCTACCCAAGTACTGTGGGCTTCTATCGGTCAGATGTAAATCGCATCTAGGTATACACAAGTCACAGGCATGGCGAGTATAATGTTGATGAATACTGCTGTTGGAAGATTATTCTGTCGTTGTGCAGGTAATGAGTTGCTTCTAAAATGTGTAAAGAAGGAATCGTTAGGATTTTTAATGCCACAGATATCGGTTAATAATAATAATTCATGCCTTCACATCCCCCAACAGCTTTCGCTAATTACAGGGGGCATCGGCCAGCCATGAGATATTAGGCCTGCGCCCGTAGAGCGTCTTAAGATGTTCATCCTCAGCATTCCCCAAATTTGGAGTAAGGAAAACTACGGAAAACCTTACTCTGGGGGGTGACAGGCCCGGAGTTCGAACTCTGTACCCCGAGACTGGTAGCATCGGTTGAATTTAGATTTCCGAGAATTCTAATAATTCGCTTCTGTGTATGCATGTTGAGCCTTGATAGATTTATGGGAAATGTCTTATTATGAATGATGTTGCTAAGTTTGGTGCAATGGCCTTCCCACAGCATATTGTCTTGTATAAACTAATAGGTTGCGGTGAATATTTTGAACACGCTGACGTGTATGGAACAGTAGAAAATAAGTTTTGTCCTCATTTAGTTTTAATGTATTAAAAGTGAACCATTGATAGAGGAGATGAATTGCTTCATTGCTAGCCCTTGCTGTTTCTGGTAGACTGTCTTTGCTGAGTCAGACAGTTGCGTCATCTGAAGGATTGGTGTTTTGAGCGACAGGTTAGTAGGTCCAGTTGTTCTACCAAGCAGATTAACCTGCGCTGCTTAATTAAATAAACTTTACGCAGAACACATTGAGGCATCTTTTGGATGACACTCCTTCGAACCAAAGAGAACAAATGCGGTTCCAGCACGATAGTGCTCCGGCGCATTTTTCGATTGCCGTTAAAGAGCGTTTAGTGTGCTTGGAGCACTTATAGCGGTGCTCGAAGTACTTTAAGGACTTCAAACGCTCTACAATGAGTGCTTTGTACTTGATATTTCTATTGTCACTTGTCAGTATCCGGTGCTTTACTTCTTCAAATACTGTATCTGGTAACTCAAACACTTTTGTAAATGGAAGTTTTCATTTTGTTAAAGCACCCTGCCTCAGTGCTTAGTAGTTGGTGTTCCCCAGCTCAGATTGATTCTTGTTTGTTTTATAAGTTTGCTTAAGTTTGATGTAATCTTTTTGTAACAACTTTTATTTCTTTTGTTTCTCTTTTAGGAGGAAGTTCCTCTTTATGTGATTTATAT
Organism: Dynastes tityus; assembly: GCA_029618875.2. Lineage (NCBI taxonomy): Eukaryota > Metazoa > Arthropoda > Insecta > Coleoptera > Scarabaeidae > Dynastes > Dynastes tityus. The sequence goes on from JAROYD020000003.1 coordinate 1,894,724, forward strand.
TCGAGACCTGATTCCACATACGTTGCCATTTCCCTTTGGGGGAAAGCGAAACAAATTAGCATAATTGAAGTGCCTGATTTTGGGTTATATTCCATTATCTCAATAAACAAAATTCTGTAGATGCGTTCACAAAAATGGCTACAGAATGTGATGATTTACATGAACGCTGTAGTAATAACATTGAAGAGTATAGTAATGATGCGGACATTAAGTTAGAAGATTCAAAAGCAGGAATATCTTTGATAAGCGACGATATCGTCGCTCAAGATGTCTTACTGGAAAATATTAAAGTTGAAAATTTGGATCAGCAGCTAAGCAACTGTAGCACTGAGAACTGTGAAAAGTATAATGGTGACGCAAGCATTAAATTAGAAGATTTTACAGTTCAAACGGGAGATTTTCTTGATTCAAAAGCAGGAATATCTTCGATAAGCGACGACATCGTAGCGCAAAGTGTTCTATTGGAAAATTTGAACGACCAAAGCGATAAAAACTTTAAATGCGAACATGAACTAACAGCTCACGAGGCCTCTTGTAATCTCGACAAAATTGTTTGTGCGCAATATGGAAAATCGTTCGAAGGGAAATATTTTACCAAGAAGGTTCACTCATGTATTTATTGTGGGCGGATATTTCGTTGGAAAATTGATCTGACAAATCACATTAGAACACATACTGGTGAAAAGCCCTTTACTTGCGAAATTTGTAAGAAATCATTTTCTCTGAAGGGTGTACTGGCGGAACATAATAAAACTCACACGGGTGAAAAGCCTTTTACGTGCGAGATTTGTAAAGAGTCATTTTCTGGGAACTATAAACTGAAGATTCATATTAGAAAACACACTGGTGAAAGACCTTTCACTTGCGAGGTTTGTAAAATGTCATTTTTCGAGAAGAATAGGCTGAGGACTCATATCAAAAAACACACCGGTAAAAGGCCTTTCACTTGCGAGGTTTGTAAAACGTCATTTTTTGAGATGAATAAACTGAGGATTCATATTAGAAGACACACTGGTGAAAGGCCTTTTACTTGCGAAATTTGTGGAAAGTCGTTTTTTCGGAAGAGTGTACTGGCGTCTCATATTAAAATACACACCGGTGAAAAGCCTTTTACTTGCGTAGTTTGTAAAAAGTCATTTTCTGAGAAGAGTAAATTAACGATTCATATTAAAACGCACACTGGTGAGAGGTCTTTTACCTGCGAAGTCTGTAAAAAGTCATTTTCTCGGAAGAATGGGCTGACATCTCATATGATAATACACACCGGTGAAAAGCATTTTACTTGCGAAGTTTGTAAAAAATCGTTTTATTGGAGGCAAGTACTGAACAGACATATGGAAACACATTGGTGAAAAGCGTCTTACTGCGAAGCTTGTAGACAGTCAACTCCCTATCCTTCAGGACTGATTCTTGTAAGCTGTGTTCGGCTAAATGTAAGAGCTTACCAAGTGTAAGATAGCATACTAAAGAGGAAGTTTAACCTTCATAAACACGAACGGGGTGCAATCGCACCCCAGACATCAATTTTTTAGAATGTCTTCTAAAATATATTTTCTTCTACTTAATTTTCTCTGCGCTATCTTTCGTATATATATTTCTAATTTAATATAAAAAGTTATAGTGAGGTTTATTCCAGCGAGTTATAGTGAGGTTTATTCCTTGGGGTTAGAGTTGGCCACGCCCGCCAATTGGCAGCGGCGTTGTTTCGATTAGGCCTCGGGTAGTTGTTAAATAAAAATAAAATAATGCGTGCTCAAACACTTACCATTTTAAGAGTCCTGCGTGAAATCGCAAAGTGAATAATGTCTGTTAAATATCTGCAACATTAGATATGTTTCAACAGTTGTTTCGACAGACTGAGTGCGGCGCGAGGAAAAAAATGTGTTAGTATGCAGAGAACGAACGTTCTACATCTAGTGACGTTATATTTGCGTAATTAAAATATTCCTTGAAACAACTTAACGGTTCTGTTGACGCCCCTTTACAAAGGTGTCTTAATGTGCCAAAATCAGAATCTTTCTCTAAAACACTTTCATATTTTTCTAGAACAGAAACATTTTTTGCGTCTTCTATCGCGCATAGCTGTGCGTGAACATGTTGCACTATTTGCACAGATTCCACTAACGACACCGAAGGATCTTGTAACTTTTCTATTGCCTCCGCTAGTCCGAAGTAATTGTTGTGAATAATTTTTAAATTCGTTTTAACCTGATTATCTTGAAATTTCGACTGACTTTTCTTGATAGCAGCAGCTTCCTTTGGATCGAATTGTAAAACCACGTTCTTAATATTCTTATCATATTTATGATAATAAAACGTAGCATTTAACCAAGTTCCCCAACGTGTAAGAATAGGTTCTGGTGGTTCAGGTATACGAGGGCACAGTCTGTGAAATTCGCGAATACGTTTCGGGGATTTGACAAACACTGCTTTTGTATGCGCTATTAAAGCGTCTACCTCAGGATAACATTTTCTGATACCATATGCCACAAGATTGAGAGCATGAATTTCACACGTAATGTGTAACAAGTTAACAGAATGCTTTTTAAGAGACCGGCCTACAGAAACCATGTTTGCGGCACCATCACTCATAAACATCAACAGTTGGTTTGTTGAAAGTTCAAACTTTTCCAATGTATTTAACACTAACTTTACAATTACCTCGCCAGTACATTGTTGTATTCGTTTGGAAGCTAATAGAATTGAAGGTGACAATTGATGCGGTTCCATTTTACGTGCCATTATATTAACGACCGAATGTTTTTTACGATCTGTCGTTTCGTCCACACATAACCACATTTTTTTCTCTTTCAACTCCGATTTAGTTCTTTTTTCAACATATTCACGAGCAGATCGCACTATCCTTCATAACGATGTCCGACTTGGTAATTTGTACTCCGAATAGTTATTCCAAAACAAGACAAACGCTTCCTTGTCTAGTAAATTAAACGGTATATTACATACAATAAAAGTAACACATAAATTAAATATAAATTTCTCATAGTCTCGTGTGCAAGTTTTTTTGAAGCATGCCGTTCACTGTTTACGTGCCGTAGACAATCCCTTTTGGACCAACTCATCAACGGGACATTACATACTACACATTCAATTTTAGCGCCATCATACGTTAAGTCAGGAATTTCGGCTAAAAATTCTCTAACTTGGTCCGCCTTGGGTCGTTTGGGCGACGTACGCAACACGTACCGCGCTAATGGAAGGTCGAAGCTACACTGAGGCTTGTATGTAACGGTATAGATACGACGCAGCTGCCTGTTGGCGCGCGTGGCGAACTCTACTTGGGGTGCTATATTATAGCATATTTTTTGCTGAAAACATTGTTTGTTCCATACTCTTCAATTCCTGGTGGGTTTATTTGTTTATCAATGTTCACAGCAAACGTATGTAAAAATATATTGTTTTTTGCAGTCAAAATGTGTCTATTTTCTGATATACCTTAATAACAAATATTAAAAGAACAAATTTATGCAAAAAAATGTAGGGGTCAATTTGCACCCCAGTTGGAAGTTAATGCAAGTTTCTGACCATGGTTTTATGAAGGTTAGCAAGCCATGGTGCAGTGGCGGGTCGTCGGATGGTTGAATTGAATTTTCAACTCGATAAAGATTAGTCAAGATAAAATAAAGGGTTTTTTTGTCACTTCGTTAAATTCTTTGATCGACTTTTGATACACAGGATTGTCTGTAGCTCCGAATAATCGTCACGAATTGGCGATTTGTATGCACATTAACCGAAAGCTCGCGGTTTTGCTATTACGGCAATATCGTGTCATTTTTTTGTATTAGGGATCTTTTTATTTCAATACTTTTTATTACTACTTCTAGAGCTATGTTGAAGAGAGCTACCGAACTCCTTGTTCTATTGGATTTGTTATTCCTTCTAGTGTAATTGATAGAGTTTGTTAAAAAGGTGGTACCGGCAGTGGCGCATCGCATAAAAGTAGGTACGTAATACACAATATTAGTGAAAAATGATATTGTTACCTTTTCCTGTTGTCTTGATGTCCACTGTGGCAATTGGCAACCCGCCTGGTATCTATGGTTATCAGTTATAGACCGAACCTTTTGTAAATCGGGATTTTTCGTTAAAATTACACCAAATTTTTGAGCAACATCGACTCCTATAGTGTTCGTCAGGTTTTCTAGAGCGGCTTGTAAATTGTTTATGCAATTTATTGCGTCTCGTGCAGATAAGTGACCGTTTTCTAATTGCTCAATAGCTTGTGCAACTTCAGAATAGTTCATGGAAATTTCATCTATTTGTTGTTGAACGTCCGAATTGGAAAAAAGTTGCTGACTATCTCGAACTGCTGCAGAATCATTTGAATCAAGTTTCAAGATGACATTTTTCACTTGTGAAAAATATTTCTGATAGTAAGAGGCTGTCTGGAGCCATGTTCCCCTTCGCGTTATTACAGGCTGAGGTGGTGGTGGTAATTTCGAACACAATTGTTTGAATACACGGATGTGTTTGGGAGATTTGACGAACACTTTTTTGGTAGATGCTATTAACTTATCCACCATCGGATACTTCTTTCGAATGGTTTCTGCTACGAGGTGACATGCATGTATGAGGCATGTTATGTGAAGAAGAGTCAGAAAGCATATTTTCAACATTCTACCAACTCTCAGCATTGTTACGGCTCCGTCAGTAACGAACATTGTGATTTGGGTTACTGGGATACAAAATTCTCAACGAATCTTTTATTATCTTGACAACGGTTTCTGCATTAGATAACAACAATGAAGCTGGTGGACCATCACGTTTTAAAGGACCCGCTACAACATGAATGACGCTGTGTTTCTGAGCATCAGTTGTTTCATCCACACATAGGTAGATTTTCTTATTTCTCAACTCGTCTTTTATACATCCCTTTACTGTACCTTGCACACGTGGCAAATTGTGTCGTAATTGCATAGATGTTGGCAGCTTCCACGAGGGTACGTACTTAACCCAAAAAAGACGAAAGTGTTCATTTGATACTAGATGTTGTGGGTTGTTGCACACACTTAACATAAAAATAAAATCATATAAAAATTACCAGTATGGAATACTGTTTCTTAAATTCAATACATGACGTTTACTTTTACAATGTTTTCTACATTCAAACCTATCGCGACTTGGCAATCCGCCATTGCATATTGTGCAATAAATATGCGGACTTCTATATTCTAATCCAGGGAATTGCCTGAGATATTTATTCACATTCGAAGGGAACGTTATACCCTTTGAGCGTCCCATCTCCGCGTACTTATTTGACGTGCAGCGTACAACGTACTGTCGCTTTGAACTCTTTGGCGGTACAGTCGAGATCGACTACGAGTTGAAAATTACCCTTACCCACGCCGCTACCGCTACGCTACTGCCACCCGGTACCACCTTTTTAACAAACTCTAGTCATTGATGTATGTAGGCTGGCAATATTTTAACCGCCCCTTAATGGTTTGCATGCTCATTGCATGTGCTGAGGTAGTATCCAACTTTAATCTAACTCTTTATTCTTTATTTGATTCTGCAGGCCTACCCAACAATATGTAAATCTATTACCAAATTTAAGCTAAATTCTCAATATGGGATCTTTCGGCCGATACTCTCTCAGTTGGCTGTACTACTTTGACATTTACGCTTGTTATGCGTTTTCATAACAAAGTTTGAAAGAGTTTGGAGGTAATGCTCCGGTTATCTTATAAGGTAAGCAATCTTTATTAATTTTATCTTGCAATTTCTTACTAGAAGTAATTTTCATCAGTGTTAAACACAGTTTGCAGTCAGCCTATTTAGTTTGTTATATTGTAGACTATTGCTAACCTAGAACAAGTGTTGGTTTACAAATTTATTCCTTCCAGTAAGATGTAGGAAGATATAAACATCTCCATCGTCAACCCAACCATTGTTTTTTATTTGATGAAACATTTAATTGTTACATTAATTACACGCTAATTGAATGGATGCTACCAAAAACGTTTCTACTAAGATTGCGAAACAAAATAATAATGCTGTGGATATGCCTCTCGCTATGAATTGTGACCAGTATTTCCATCATTTCAAGTGTGTTAACACTCTTGTTAACAAATACATTAATAATTATGTTCGTCCTGGGACCATGTACTGACAGCATGAGGATGAATTTAATTTTAACAAGAGAATAACGCAATATGCAGGTTCAAATACATATAGTTGTTGATGATCGTATTGGGAAACAAGCACTAGTAACAACTCATAAATTCTTCCAAAGCTGTTTGCAATATTGTAAAGATATTTGGACAATCTATTGTTCAACTTTTTACCCGTATAAATAGGCGATGTTTGATAGATGCCAATGTCTATGACAATTAAGTCTCATTAAATCTCTGCTACAAGTAGAATATTTATGAGTCTGTCCAACTTTAACAGTAGTTGGATTATTAAATAGGTATTTTGTACAATGGTACACAAGCTGTTAAAAGAAAACATCACAAACTTTGACGGGGGCAAGTATGGCTCAAAATATGCAGAAAAGTCTTGGTGAGCAGGGACCCGCAAATGGACGTTTTCGGAGTTACGGAAGATTAATCCATTTAGTAGCAGTTGTACATGTTTTCCGCTTATATCTTCTTTCGTTAGCAAAAAGTTGCATTTTCCTATTGTAGTTGACATAGATTCTGTTAAACACACAATTTGTAGTTGATATTCAATGGTTGGTCGCCAGGTACCTTATAACTAGAGTTTGTTAGACAGGTGGTACCGGATGGCAGTAGCGTAGCGGCAGCGGCGTGGGTAGGTACGCTGCACGCCAAATAAGTACGCGGAGATGGGACGCCCAAAGGGTGTAACGTTCCCTTCGAATGTGAATACATATCTCAGGCATTTCCCTGGATTAGAATATAGAAGTCCGCATATTTATTGCACAATATGCAATAGCGGATTGCCAAGTCGCGATAGGTTTGAATGTAGAAAACATTGTAAAAGTAAACGTCATGTATTGAATTTAAGAAACAGCATTCCATACTGGCAATTTTTATATGATTTTATTTTTATGTTAAGTGTGTGCAACATCCCACAACATCTAGTATCTAATGAACGCTTTCGTCTCTTTTGGGCTCAGTACGTTCCCTCATGGAAGCTGCCAACATCTATGCAATTACGATACAATTTGCCACGTGCGCAAGGTAAAGTAAAGGAATGTATAAAAGACGAGTTGAGAAATAAGAAAATCTGCCCATGTGTGGATGACACAACTGATGCTCAGAAACACAGCGTCATTCATGTTGTAGCACGTCCTTTAAAACGTGATGGTCCACCAGCTTCATTGTTGTTATCCAGTAAAAGGATTCAGAAAACTAATGCAGAAACTGTTGTCAAGATAATAAAAGATTCGTTGAGAGAATTTTGTATCGCAGGAACCCAAGTCACATTTTGGAAGTATACGACGATGTTGCAATTCTACGCAGCTTACCAGAGCGGTTGCCAATTGCCACAGTGGACATCAAGACGACAGGAAAAGATAACAATATTATTTTTCACTAATATTGTATATTACGTACCTACTTTTATGCGGTGCGCCACTGCCGGTACCACCTTTTTAACAAACTCTAGTTATAACCCTCCAAAAGAGTGTTCTACTGTGCCTCCAGCTAGGTCGGGGTTCAGGGCGGGGTATGGCAGAGGTCCATCAAACTTCAGATATGTAAAAGGTAGCAGTAAGGGTGCCATGACCTTTTTTATGAAAAACGCCAAAAACTTTGTTGCACCTCTCCTTGACGTGTAGAAATATTTATAACAAGTGAATTTAGAAGTTTAACTTTTTTGTTTAAAAGAAACCTTGTGTCGAGGTAGTGAACGCAAGGGCGTGCTACACTCCATACTGTAACAGGCCACGGGCGGGCCGGGCCATGAACATAAGCCCGTACAATGCTGTAGTTGGTGTTACTCAGCTCAGATTGATTCTTGTTTTATAGTTTTGTTTAAGTTTTATGTAATCTTTTTGTAACAACTTTTATTTCTTTCGTTTCTTTTTTAGGAAGAAGTTGAAGCGAAAGAAATAGGCCTAATTTTAGGATATATTCCATTATCTCGCTAAACCAGGTTCTGTATATACGTTCACAAGAATGGCCATAGAATATGATGTATTACATGAACATTGTAGTAATAACTTTGAAGAGTATAGTAGCGATGCAGACGTTAAGTTAGAAGATTCAAAAGCAGGAATATCTTTGATAAGCGAGGACATCGTAGCGCAAAGTGTCTTCTTGGATAATATTAAAGTTGAACATTTGGATGAGCAGTTAACCAAAAATATTGGCAGCACTGAAGACTGTGAAATATATAATAGTGACGCAAACATTAAATTAGAAGATTTTACAGTTCAAACGGGAGATAATATTAAAGTTGAAAATTTGAACAACCAAAGCGATAACAACTTTAAATACAAAGATGAACTAACTGATAAGATTGTTGTTTGCGCGCACTGTGGAGAATCGTTCAAAGACAAAAGCAAACTGTATCAACATTTTACAAATGTACATTTTCCCGGGAAGGTTTACTCATGTAGTTACTGTGAGCGGGTATATCGCAGCAAGGTTGATCTGATGAGACATATTAGAACACACACTGGTGAAAAGCCGTTTACTTGCGATATTTGTAAGAAATCATTTTCTCGGAAGAGTATACTGGCGGCTCATATTAAGACACACACAGGTGAAAAGCCGTTTACGTGCGAGATTTGTAAAAAGTCATTTAGTTGGAGGACCGTACTGATGAGACATATTAGAACACACACTGGTGAAAAGCCTTTTACTTGTGAATTTTGTAAGAAATCATTTTCTCAGAACAGTGGACTGATAAGTCATATTAAAACACACACTGGTGAAAAGCCTTTTACTTGCGAGATTTGTAAGAAATCATTTACTGAGAAGAATAGCCTAAGGAGTCATATTAAAAAACACAGTGGTGAAAGGCCTTTTACTTGCGAGATTTGTAAGAAATCATTTACTAAGGAGAATAGCCTGAAGAGTCATATTAAAATACATGCCGGTGAAAGGCCTTTTACATGCGAGATTTGTAAAAAGTCATTTTGTTGGAGCACCGCACTGATGAGACATATTAAGACACATACTAGTGAACGGCCTTTTACTTGTGAAGTTTGTAAAAAATCATTTTCTCAGAAGAGTGGACTGGCGTCCCATATGAAAATACACATCGGTGAAAGGCCCTTTACTTGCGAAGTTTGTAAAAAGTCGTTTACTAAGAGTGGCCTGAGGATTCATATTAAAAGACACATCGGTGAAAGGCCTTTCAGTTGCGAGATCTGTAAAAAATCATTTTTTGAGAAGAATAGGCTGAAGATTCATATTAGAAGACACACTAGTGAAAATCCTTTTACTTGCGAAGTTTGTAATAGGTCATTTACTGAGAAGAGTAGCCTGACGACTCATATTAAAAAACATACTGGTGAAAGGCCTTTTACTTGCGAGGTTTGTAAAAAGTCATTTTTTGAGAAGAATGTACTGAGGACTCATATTAGAAAACACACTGGTGAAAGACCTTTTACTTGCGAAGTCTGTAAGAAATCATTTTTTCAAAGAAGTGGACTGGTGACTCATATTAAAATACACACCGGTGAAAAGCCTTTTACTTGCGAGATTTGTAAAAAGTCATTTACTGACAAGAGTGGCCTGAGGACTCATACGAAAAGACACATCGGTGAAAAGCCTTTTAGTTGCGAGATCTGTAAAAAATCATTTTTTGAGAAGAATAGATTGAGGGATCATATTAGAAAACACACTGGTGAAAGACCTTTTACTTGCGAAGTCTGTAAAAAATCATTTTATTTTAGGCAAACACTGAAATATCATATTAAAACACACACTGCTGAAAAGCGTCTTACTGCGAAGTTTGTAAACGGTCAACTCTCTGTCCTTCAGGACTAAAAAGACATGAGAGCGCGTACGAGGGATTTTCTTTATTGTTTTAGGCTGTGTTCGGCTATATTTAAGAGCTTATAAAGTGTAAGACGGCAGAAGCTGCATATTAAACAGACCATGGTGCAGTGGCGGCTCGTCGGATGTTGAACTGGATGTTCAATTCGACACAAGCGATTAGTCGAGATCAAATATAGGTTTTTTTTTGTTACCACATTAAATTCTTTGATTGACTTTTGATACGCAGAATTGTCTGCAGCTACAAATGATTGTCAACGAATTAGCAATCTACAATAGGTGGCCGATGAATTAGAAACTAAAAATAAGAACGTTTTTAATATAAATATTGTGATAAATTGTTTTTATTGTTTGAATCTTTTTTTAATTAGTTAATAAACATACACATATTTGAAAATAGTCACCAATTGTTAATATTTTGTAGTTCCTCCCTTATTTTTTTATTGCTTCTTGTATTCGTCTTGGCATGCACCGGGAAATCATTTCTTTAATTTATTATGCCATATTTCACCAATTCTTTCCTTAAGAATTCCTACATTTGGGTTTGGAAACTGCTTTACATTTGTTTTCAAAAGTGTCCAACAATTTTCAATGGGATTAAAGTCCGGGGAGTTACCACACCAAGGAAGAAGAGGGATATTTTTTTCCTCAAGGTACTTCTTGATAGATTTAGCGGCATGGCATGGTGCCCCGTCTTGCATAAAGGTGTATCTGGATCCTAGTGTGCTTATCTCTTCAATATACGGTTTTAAAACACCATCCAATACCGTTAAATACCGTTCTTGTCGCATAGTTCCGATCACAAAATACATGGGACCCGGACCTTTTGCCGAAATGCAACTCCATACCATCACTGAAGGAGGGTGTTTGACAGTGTCTACCATACACTGTGGTCTGTACTTTTCGTGAATTCTACGAACATACACCCCACCTTCTGACAGAGATTCGAGACAGTCGTCACTGAAAATTACCTAATAAAAAAGTGAGCTTGTGTTTCTACCTCCAAGCAGGAATTATTTAAACACAATAATATTTATTTATCATATACCTGTTTCCAGTCATCCACTGTATAATTTCTGTGACGTTTAGCCCATTCTAGCCGCGCTTTGTTTAAATAGTTAAAACACGACTCAAAATATTCTACAAATATTTTGTTTATTGCAATAAATTTGCGCGTAGAGAACTGAATTACTTTTATGATGCACTTATCCATTCGCTGGCGATAATAAACTGATGGTTTGTGACACAAAGTTCTTTTATATAGCTGTTTTAAAAAGGGGTGGTATATGTGGAGCAATAAATTCTTGCACGTATTAGAATTGTGAAATAAAGGATTATAATGTAATCACTTTGCTAATTACTTTTCAGGTCAGGTTCGGGAGCTTATACAGGTTAACTTCCCAAATAATTCGGTCAAACAATGTACTACAGCTCCATCCAGATACAATAGCTTCTTTCTGGGGCATGTTGAAGAGTTTGAGGTTCTACAATCGATAAGTTCTTTAAAGGCAACAAACGCTGTTGGAATGGACTGCATATCCACATCGATCATAAAGCTCTTGGCTCCGTTCATCGTACCACCTTTGACTTACATAATAAACTTATCGGTAAATGCACATCAATTTCCAGATGACTTGAAAATAGGTATTGTTATACCAGTTTTTAAGAAAGGCGATCCTAGTTTAATGGATAATTATCGTCCCATTAGTTTACTTAACATATTTACTAAAGTTATAGAGCGAATCGTTTATAATAAGCTGTTTCATTACTTGGAGAAATATAACATTATTGACCGGTCGCAACATGGTTTTCGCTGTGGGCGCTCCACCGAAACAGCCTTGTGCGATTTTGGATGCCATGTGTACAGATGCTTGGACGACGGAAAGCGTTCGATACTGTTGATATCAGCTTTGTATGTGAGAAGTTAAGCGCCTTCGGAATAAGAGGAGGGTTTCTTGACTGGATCCGTTCTTATTTAACAAATCGTCGTACGTGTGTAAAGATAAAGGACTCGAGATCTGAGCCTTACCAAAATGATTTTGGTGTTGCCCAAGGGTCGATACTCGGCCCGATTTTATTCTCATTGTTTATCAATGACCTACCGCTACATATAACTGGTGGTAAAATTGTACTGTACGCTGATGATTCCACTATAATTGTGTCTGGAAAGTCTGCTGTAGAACTAAACAATAATTTGGACATAGTAATTGCCGAATTTACAAGCTGGTGTGATGCAAATCGTTTGATTGTCAATGGGTCTAAAACCACGGCTATGCTACTGTTTAATAAAAGAAAAGCTGACAACATCCGTGCTACGGTTGGCAATGGAGGGGTTTGTTTCTCGGGCTCTGTTAAAATTCTGGGCGTTATGGTAGACTCCAACATGAGCTGGAGATCGCATGTGGATTACGTTTGTGGTAAACTAAACAGTTGTTTTTTTGTGTTGCTGCAATTAAAGAATGTTTTAAATCGAAGTACACTGTTAAATATTTATTATGGCCTAGCCTACTCTGTGATGTCTTATAACATTATGTTTTGGGGGAGCAACAACTTACAGCCACAGAGTTCTGGTGTTGCAAAAGAGAATCCTTCGATTAATATTTGATGCTCATTCCCGCGAAAGCCGATTTTTAAAGAACACAAAATATTGACCCTACCATCAATCTACATATACAAGACAATACGGTATATACGAAGATATTCTCAGCTTCACACGAATAATGAAACACATAATTACAGCACCAGATACGGTGATCACATTAGAACCGAACAGCATCAAACTTCTCTATTTGAAAGAAGCCCGGGAGTACGTTGGCATGTACTTATATAACTGTCTACCCAATTATATAAGAAAAGGATCTGACTTTGGGATTTTCTCTACCAAATTAAAAGAGTTCTTATTTAGAAATGCGTACTACTCAATCTCTGAATACCTCGCTCACAAACATTAGTACGACAACTGTTACAGTGGGGCATGCGCTTTAATTATAGACTTATACATTTTATTTATACAATGTTTTAACGTGTTTGTTTATTGTTTTATATTTATATTTTATGGGTTTTGTACTCTTGTGTTTGTTTGCTTGTGACTCAATGTATGTATATTTGTTGTTTACATTTCTTCTATGACTAGTCTAATATCACTGTAGTGATCGTTATAGACAATAAAAATTATTATTATTATTATTATTAATGCTTTTTTGTTCGTTTGATCTTATTTTACTATTAATAGGAATTTTTGTTATAGGTTTTATTGAATTTTATCCCAAGTTTCTAATTCATTGGCCACCTACTGTATGTACACATTAATCGAAAGCTCGTGTTTTTGCTATTACGGCAATATCGTGTCATTTTTATTTGTCTTGTCACAACTTTTTGTTACTACTTCTAGAGCTATGTTGAAGAGAGCTACCGAACTCGTTGTTCTGTTGGATTTGTTATTCCTGCTAATGTCATTAATAATAACTTACATCGTACTATGGTCAATAAAAGACGTGTTCTTGCAATATTGTTGGCTTTTTCATGTTAAATAGTATTGACCTACGTAATAACCCTACATAGTTACGCAGTTTTTCCTCATGCCGTACTAGTTTTGCCGAAACAACATTTGAAACATATCTAATGTTGCAGATATTTAACAGACATTATTCACTTTGTGATTTCACGGAGGACTCTTAAAATGGTAAGTGTTTGAGCACGTGCTATTTAATTTTTATTTAAAAGATGAGCGAAATTATTTGCGGCAGTAAACATCTCTATTAGCAGAATAACTCTGGTGGAACGCGAGGCCTGGTCGACTCTACGCTACTGCGCGGCACCGCTCGTGGCCAGCTTTACTTATCACTTATCATTAACGCTGGCCACGGTACCGCGCATCGGCGTAGAATCAGTTCGGACCGGGAGGAACGGTAGTATTACTTCGTCTGCGGAGCAGTACGGACATTTTCGCTGCCGGTCATTTGCTCAATTGTTTATCTGTCCTAGAAAAATTATGATTTCGTCAGCAAAACGACCGCGGTCGGACAAACTTTGAAAATTTATTGCAGAAATTCCAGACTTAATATATGAAGGTGCTAAAATTAAATGTGTAATCTGTAAAATCCCGTTAATGTGTTGGTCCAGACAACATTGTCTACGACACGTAAATAGTGAAAAGCAAGTCTCAAAAAGAAATTGCGCACGAGACAATGAAAAATTTTTTATTTAATTTATGCGTTACGTTTATCGCATGTAATATACCGTTTAATTTACTAGACAAGGAACCATTTATCTGCTTTTGGAATAACCATTCGGAGTGCAAATTACCAAGTCGAACATCGTTACGAAGAATTGTGCCATCTGCGCGCGAACATATTGAACAAAAGATAAAATCGGAGTTGAAAGATCAAAGATTGTGGTTATGTGTCGACGAAACAACAGATCGGAAGAAACATTCTGTTCTTAATGTAATGGCACGCAAATTGGAACCCTATCAATCGACACCTTCAATTCTATTAGTCTCCAAACGAATACAACAGTGTACTGCCGAAGTAATTTCAAAGTTAGTGTTAAATACATTGGACAAGTTTGAACTTTCAACAAACCAACTCTTGGTGTTAGTGAGTGATGGTGCTGCGAACATGCTTTCTGTGGGCCGGTCTCTTAAAAAGCATTCCGCTAATTTGTTACACATTACGTGTAAAATTCATGTTCTCAATCTTGTGGGGGATAGTATCAGGAAATGTTATCCTGAGGTAGACGTTTTAATAGCGCATACCAAAGCAGTATTTGTCAAATCACCGAAACGTATTCGCGAATTTTACAGACTGTGCCCCCGAAACCAGAGCCACCAGAACCTATTCAACTCGTTGGGGAACATGGTTGCGGGCCCGGGTTTTATTATCATAAATATTTTAAAAATATTAAGAACGTGGTTTTACAATTGATAAAAAGGGGAGGCTGCCGTTATCCAAAAAAGAGTCAAAATTTCAAGATAGTCAGGTTAAAATGGTTTTAAAAAAATCATTCACGACAATTACTTCGGGCTAGCAGATGAAAAAAAAATTAAAAAATCCTGCGGTGCCGTTAGAAGAATCTCTACAAATAGTAACATGTTCACGCACAGTTATGCGCGATTGAAGACGAAAAAAATGTTTCTGTTCTAAAAATTTTTGGGAAAGTTTTTTTGGGAAAAAAATTTGATTTTGGCACATTAAGACACATTTGTGAAAGTGCGTCAACAGAATCGGGTTATTTGAAAGATTATTTTACTTATAAATATTACGTCACTAGATGTAGAACGTTCCCCTTTTTGGGGCTATAAACGCATTTTTTCCTCATGCCGTACTAGTTTTGCCGAAACAACATTTGAAACATACCTAATGTAGATATTTAACAGACATTATTCACTTTGTGTTTTCCCACGGAGGACTCTAAAATGGTAAGGTTTGAGCACGTTCTATTTAATTTTTTTTTAAAAAAAGTTTTAGGGGAAATTATTTGCGGCAGAAAACATCTCTATTAGCAGAATAACTCTGGTGGAACGCGAGGCCTGGTCGACTCTACGCTACTGCGCGGCACCGCTCGTGGCCAGCTTTACTTATCACTTATCATTTAAGATCTTTAACCCGATACTTTCTTAGTTGGCTGTGCCCCTTTTGACATTTAGGCTTGCTACTATTGATTAGCGAAACCGTGACTTTTAAATCGCGCCTTGAGTCTTCGTGTATGGTGTACTGTTTAATAACAGAGTTTATAATCGGAAATACCTTGGAGGTGGTACTCCAGTTATATTTTAAGGTGAGCAATCTTTATTAATTCTATCTTGCTAGTTCTTAGTGAGTACTAGCAGTTAGTTTTACTGTAGACTATTCCTAACGTAGAACTTGTGTTAGTTTACAAATTTATTCCTCCCAGTAAGTTGTAAGAAGATAGACATCTCCAATTCACCTCCTTCGTCAACCTAATTATTGTTTTTTATTTGATCATATGGAGTTAATTGTTACACTAACTACTACAAACTAACTGTATGATGTTACCAAAAACGTTGCTATTAAGATTATGAAAGAAAGCAATAATGCTGTTGATATGCCTCTCGCTATCAATTATAACCAGTTTCTGTGTGGCGATAATGGTCTTCCATCATTTCAAATGTGTTAACGCTCTTGTTGATAAATACATTAATAATCATTTTCGTCCCGAGACCATGCACTGATAGCGTAAGGATAAATTCGTATCTAATAAAAGAATAGCGCAATAATATGTAGGGATAAATACACATACTTGTTGATGATCGTATTGTCACGTTCTTAAGTTAATAAAAAATACAATAAATACAAAAAAAGAATAAATCGAATGTTGAATATGGAAATCACTGTCAGTAATTAAAAGAAAACCCAAGAAAATGTTTTACAATAACCAAAATTTTAAAATTTTAACCTAGAACACCACTTGTTTTCACCCAAGACACCGCTCCTTCCTGTTTAGTCGCGCGAGGTAGTTCCACTTCGAGGTTGTTTCTCCTGCCTCCTTTCCACCCTACTTTTGTTGGGATGGAATTGTGCTCTTCCTTCAATTCCTGCCTTTCCATTTTAAAAATGTTTGTCCAGGTTCGCCCTTTTTTTACCCTACTTAATTCAGGTAAACTCCTTCTATCCTACTCAATTCAGGCAGGTGCTTGGGTCTTCCCTTTTTGGGCCCCTTTTACGAACATTTTCAGGGGTGGCTGGGTTGCGGGTGGGGACTTGGGTGTTCCATAGATATGTTTACATGAAATGGTACATATAGAGGGATTAATTTTTACAGTCCTCAGATTCTTACATTAAAACAATTCATAATTATAATAGGCTTGGTAGTTCTATGCCTGGGAGGTATTTTGCTGAGTAGCTTGTTTGAGGTCTCCGAAACTTTAATCTGGTAAAATAAAAGTACCTTCGTTGTATGTATCTAGACCAGAGGTTACCAAATTTTTTTTCTAGACCACTTTAAAAATTTTACGGGTTTTGGGGACCCCGCTCTACATTTCTACCATTTCCCAAAAAACTCTAAAAAAAAGGGAAAATTGATCAAGATGGAAATGTGCGCGGGCGGGTTTCCCAAACCCTAATTCGGAGTGGTAAAAAAAAAAAGGAAGAATTAAAATTAAACATGAATAACGTAACGTAACTTCAAAATAAATCAACAATTAAAATAAATAATTTTTGGGGGGGTTTATTGATGGATTGACAGCAAATTATCAATATTAGGCTTCAGTTTTGTGAGGAATAACCGCAAAATCCCCCCGTTCTGAATAAACTGCCCCTTTTTTTTGTTAATGGTTTGAACGTGTAAAAAACGATATAAAGAGGGGAGTTGGAAGGGGGAAAAAGGGAGGGGGGTGGGGGGGAAGAGGGGTGTGCTGAAAAATGGCGATGAAGTGGTAGTTAAATTATTGTTAAATATTTGATTTTATTGTTTTTTCATTAAAATCAGGCATTTTTTGGCCCGGGGGGAGCAATATTTGAAGGGGGATATGAATCATATGAACGATCAACAGAAAAAGTGTAAAAAAAAGAACAGGTGATAAGTTGAGCGAAATGAAAAAATAAGAGTTAATGATGAAGGAAAATCGACGACGAGATGAAATTTAGAAAATTATTTTGCAAATGGTGAATAAGCAATCAGCAGCAGCAGTACCAGTGAGGTATACAATTCCAGATTTGTCGAAAAATATTGAATTTTTTAATGGAGAAGAAACGAGCGCAAAGCACAAGCATGGCTAAATAACGTTAGAACAACCAAACAAATGCATTCATGGCCAGATAATGTTGCGTTAGAGATAGTAAAATACATTTGAAAGGGGAAAAAAAGCTGGTATGAAACCAAAGCTTGTGGAATAACCAAGTTAGAGGAATTTGGCGGCATTAAAAAAACATTTTTTGGGTTAATAGTTTAAAAAAGGGGAAACGGATGAATCAGCGGGTACAAAGGAAGGGGTGAGTCGTACAATTGTATTTCTATGAAAAGTTAAAATTATGTAAATTTTAAATTTAAATTCCGCGATAGCAAAAAACAGATTTTTAGGGGGGTTGGAAATGATGACTTATCAAATTGTAGCTGCAATTGATAAATTTTTAAACTAAAAATAGCAAATGGTAGTTTCCCTTTTGTGGTTTCTTCAAGCGTTTTGAAAAAAACTACGCGTTAAAAGACGACCACAACGGAGTTAACCAAAACCAAGCAAGACTTTACCGGGACCAAAGCCCAAACCGAAGTTTTTGAAGAACTGAAAGAGGTGTTGCAAAAAGCTCCTATTTTGCAATTATACGATCCAACAAGACCTACTGAACTTACGTGGGGGTTTTTTTAAGTACCGGACTCCGGGAGGTGGATGGGAAGATGCATTTAGTATACTGTGTGTCCAAGAAGACGAACGATGCTGAACGGACATACCACTCCTCTAAGCTAGAACTTTTAGCAATCTTTTGGGTGTATCGAGCGACTGAGACCACTACTATTAGGTATACCTTTTACTGTAATAAGCGACTGTCAAGCCTTGTGTACCTGCAAAGAAGCCCCTACAGCCGCAAATTGGGAGGGTTTGAAACCCTTATCAATATAACTTTGAAATTAAGCATCCCCCCGGGAGATAAAATGGCCCATTTGGGTAGTCGATAAATGGGGTTTAACCTGCAGATTCGCGGTATGACCGGGGAAATACGAAGGATTCTTTTTTAAATCATTAGCGAAGAGGATCGAATACTAATGATTCAAAACTGGATCAAAAATTAAAAGAGTTACTCCGAATTTTGAAGACCCCGGAAGAAGAACGAACACCGGAAGAAAAATAGGGTAGAAGACTATGAAATTGAAGACGGAAGATTGTTTAAAAAAGTCAACGTAAACGGGGAAAAAAAATGGTTATACGTGCTACCAGACAGCATGAGAAAAGCACGTGATAAAGTACCACGACCAGATGGGACATTTTTCATTAGATAAAACGGCAGCCAAAATTTAAACAATTTCTGGTTTAAAAACCTAAGGAGATACGTCAGGAAACATATAAAAGGGTGCCGAAAGTCTAATGGAAAAGATTCCTGGGGGAAGAAAAGGGGGAAACTTCATCCCCCCAAGAATGCCCGCCCCACCGTGCTCAAACTGCATGGGGATCACCTAGGACCATTCCCAAAAAGCCTCGCGAACAAGATGCATATATTAGTCATCGTCGACGCCTTTTCTCGCTACATCAAGTTTTGCTGTGAAAAATGACTTGTCAAACAGAAGAAAATGGAGGACTTTATTAATCATTTTGGGGCACCCCAACTGATCGTATCCAAAGGGGCCGCGTTCATGGGCAGTGACTTCCAAAGCTTTGGAAATATTTATCCCCATCAACCCATTGCGACCCGATACCCCCCAACAAGGTCTCTAAAAAAAATGGCTAGTCCTGTGATCAACAACAGTAAAATTTTAAGAAAAAAGTGGGACCCAAAAATTGATTGCGGCAGAGAGGAAAATCAATACAACTTTTAATAAGACCATAGCCACAACTCCATTTGAATGTTATCAGCCAGCGTTTGAAGATGCTAAAATGTCCAGGCAGCTCGAGAGAGACTCCAATGTTAAAAAGGAAGAAATCAGAGATAGAGCTAGAGATAAGGCCGACCAAGCGCAAGCAAAGTACAAGAAGTACTATGACAGGAAGCGGTACGAGGGTGTTACTATGAAATGGGTGATGTGGTATCCATCCAATCTGTGCCAGTTTCGACAGGACAGCCGACGAAGACCCAGTTGAAATACAGAGGTCCATATGTAGTCATAAATAAAATAGAGCCGACATATACCAACTAAAAGGCAAGGGGAGGGAAATACCCCGGGAAACAAATCATAACTACGCATGTTTCCCAAAAATTGTACCCGAACCATGATGAAATGGTTTAGGATGAAGAAAAGGAAGAAAGGGAAACGTATCAGTGGTAAAAAACAACCCCTGATGAAGAAAGGAACCCCCCACCGGGCAGAAGAAACAGAAGTGGAGCCGAGGGAAGATCAACAAAGACCCACACGACAGTACGAGCGCCAGCCGGTACCAAGACTACGTTTGAGGGCAAACTCCAGATAACCATTGTAAAAAGTATAAAGAGGGGTTTGGGAAAAGGGAAAAGGAGAAGGGGGTCGAGGGGGGGAGAGAGTGGCTGAAAAATGGCGATGAAGTAGCGTAGTTAAATTATTGTTAAATATTTCGAGTTTATTAAAGTATTTTTCTATTAAAATCAGTGTCGTACTTATTTGTGCCGGGGTGTAGCAAAAACTAAAAATTTTTTACAAGGGTTTGGGGGGAAACGCTATCAAAAGTTTTCTCCCTTTCCCCCAAGAGGGTACGGGGATTTCTGCCTGCAGCCAAAATGTTTGATAGCCTTTTTTTAAATTTTACCCCCTCCTCATTGGGCCCTCGAGTAGCTCCTCTTGTAATACCACATTCGCCACTTCCGTTTCATCAAGTGGATTTATGATCCATGGTGGTATTTCCATCGTCAGAATATCTTCAAATTTATTTTTGAAGTCATCATGCACGGCATTTAAATATTGAACGTATGTCTGAATATCCTCATCAAGACAATCTGCCTGTGACAAGTTTGGAAACTGGGGGGAAATTCGCGCCGACTAATACTTTGCTTGATAAATTTAAATTTTTTCCAAGAAAAGCCAAAATTACACCCTTTTTTGTTTTTATTAAATTTAGGCTGTCCCCTTGTAACTGCAAGTTAATCTCATTCAATTTTTGAACAAATCTGTCAAATACGCGATGTCTGCTTTTTTAAATTTTATCAGGTTTTCCTTTTTAAAACTTTATCTTTACTTTCCAGAAACTCTTTAAAAATGATTCAAAAAGTGAGTAAAACCCGAAAAATGCACCTTTTGGGCAACCAGCGTAAGTCAGTAATTTAAAAGCAATCGTTGGAAATCTTCATCATTTTTTGCACTTGTTTTAAAAACGGGGATTTAAACGCATTGCTTCTTATTTTGTTAACTGCTTTAATCACAAATTGAAGCGATTGGTGCAAACTATCATTCAAATTTTTTGCTACCAGGTGTTGTCGGTGGATGACACAGGAATTGCAGTTACTCCTGGTGTAATTTTTTAAGATGGCTTATAAACCCACGATATCGCCCGAATATGGCAGGAGCGCCATCTGCTGCCAAAATAATGTTTGTAAATGGAATCGATTTTTTCCCTTTTTAAAAAACACTCAGGACATTAAATATTGATTCGCCTTTAGTATCTGTCTCCCCAAAATTTTCGCGAATAGCAGCTCTTCATGGATTTCTTAATCCATAACAAATCGAACATATGCCAATAATAATGCTTAATTTCCAGGTAAAGTTGACCCGTCCAGCAAAACTGATTTTTAAATTTTAAACAATAAACCGCTAAAATTTTTAAAAGGGTTTTTCCCCCAAAGGCTGAACCTATTGTAATGTAATATAAAACATTTTTTTTATTAATTATATTTTGATACATTTCTTTTAAATTCGGGAAAAATTTTTTTAAAGTTAAAAAAAATATTTTAAAAATCAAAAATTCGCGATTTTGATTTATTTATTACTTTTTAAAAGGATACTCTAAAACTGTGGCACTGGAACACT